>BQNB010100097.1:0-24781 GCA_026074375.1 Tanacetum coccineum | reverse complement strand
CTTTATAAACTTAATACTACAACAACTATACTAAATAACATCAAACAAAGCATATCACCACAACACAAACATAGATGCAATGCAAATATAAATATAAATCGATAAAGTCAAATATAGATGTAAAGCGATAAGTAAAAGAAAGTACCCAACTCGAGAGTTACTTTACTAAATCAACAAGCTCCTTTAAGGCGGAGAAAACCACATAACGCCACTTACACTTTATCTGGTTATGATCAAGGGTTATTGGGGTTTTGATGATATGATTAATTGTGTTTTTACATCATAAAAACTTGTTTATAATGATCCTAAATGTGTGTAATAATGTGGAAGAAAGATTGTGAAAAGCTTGGGTGAAAAACTAAGCAAATGGGTAGTTTTTAAAGAAAACCCAAAATTTTGCCGTCAAGGTGCCACAGATCCAGGGATGGTGGATCTGTCTGCCTTTTAGGTGGATCCGTGGGTCGCACTTTTGAATTTCAAAATTGTTAAAAATCTTTTTAAATCTTTTAAGCATGATGTTGTTGATGAAGATGACAAGTCTTTTGGCTTATTGTGATAGATCTTCATATATGTAGGTATGTGGTGGATGATGATGGCAAGATCTCTAAGCTTGTTTTAATATAGGATCATGTATAATCATGCTTACAACAAATGAAAGTTAAAAGTGTGATGATCAAGGGTTAGTAGGGGTTTAGTGATGTGATTAATTATGTTTTCACATTAAAAATCTTGTTTATAATGATCATAAATGTGTGTAATAATGTGGCAGAAAGGTTGTGAAAAACTTGGGTGAAAAACTAAGCAAATGGGTGGTATTTATAGAAATCCCAAAACATGACCATCAAGGTGCTACGGATTCAGGGATGGTGGATCCGTCTGCCTTTTAGGTGGATATGTGGGTCGCACGGGCCAATTCTAAAATTGTTAAAAATATTTTTAAATCTTTCGCTTAGATCCTTAACGTACTTATAAAATTTGATTAGATTTTGTTCTTGAAGGAAAATCAAGCTTAACATTAAAATGATAGGATTTGCTAGATATGAAAAGATCTTGTAAGATTTGTTTCTAAAAATAGTTAAACAAGAATAATTAGTTTTGTCTTTATTCCCTAATTAGTTTGTCCTATTATCTAATATGGCTAGACATGTTTTGATCTTCCAAGATTGTTTTCTAATATAGAAGATTTGTTCTAGTTAGCTGAGTAATTAAGTTTTGTCTCTAATGTGATTAGTTATTTGTTAATAATTTTCAATGGTTTGTTAAATGGGTTGATCATAATGCAACTTAACAAACATATTCATACCTTTTGTTGAAGCATGAGTAGACTCGGGACGTCGAAAGGTTTTGATGAATGTATGTGTTGATGAGTTGTGATCACGCGTAACTTGCATATTTTACGTTATGTATTACAAGTTACTTGTTTGTCATTATTAAAACCAAAAGACTTGTTTAGTTTAAATATCGTGATATTTGCACTAACGGTATTTTTAAAAATACCAAGATCCACGAAAAGTTACCGGTTATCACAAAGGGTAATATAGTAAACTTGATCAAACTTCCATATCTATTTTTAGTAGTGAACAATTAAATTGAGATATCCCAAAAAAGAAACGTGAACAATAAAAATAGGACAGTGGGGGTATTACTTTGATAATTTATTAAGTTAATATAAATACTTCAACTAAGTTTCTAAAAGTAAAAAAATCTTCTGATATAAAAAAAGAATAATGTTAATAACATGTACTCTCACAATCCCATATTAAATGTCCATTTTTAATTTTTAAAGTGTTTTTTTCTTCAACTTTGACCTTAAATATATTTGTTTGTGTTATGTGATATTTGATGAAAGTTATACCAATGAAAAATACATTTAAAACTCAATCTATTCATATATTTTGCATCAAGTATTACATAACACAAACAAAAATATTTAAGGTCAAAGTTGGAAAAGAAAAAGTTCAAAAAGTAAGAGTGAACATTTAATATAGGACAGAGGGAGTAACTAACTGTTAGACTACATAATTTCCGTAGGTATAATCTTATTAATGACCATGATTTATAATGATGAAACCCTAATACCCTGAACCTACAAACGGGCTTGGGCCTATTTATTCACTAATACTCTCCCACTGTCTAAGCAGCGAAATCGCGAAAGCTCAGACTGAAGTAGTAAACCTAAAAGAAAATAAAAGAAGACAAAACTTTAAAATAATAAAAGCATAACTTGATGAAAACATCCGACAACAAGCGTCTTCAAACAATCCTCAAACTTGAAGTCACAAACTGATAAACTTGGATAAACCAATATAACTGAAGCACGAACAACAATATACGATCGTGTGGATTTGTGACCTTAGCACAAATAACCAAAACAAATCACGATTATGTAGATTTGTGACCTTAGCACAAATCACCAACACAAATCACAGTTGTGTGGATTTGTGACCTTAGCACAAATCACCAACAAAATTCATGATTGTGTGGATATGTGACCTTAGCACAAATCACCAACACAATTAAAAATAAACATACAATCGTGTGGATATGTGACCTGGCACAAATCACCAATACAAATAAAGATAAACAAACGAATGTAGATTTTTTTTTGGTGGCTAGGGTTTTGAGACAAAAGATAGAGAGGTTTGACGGGGCGGTATAGAATTGACGACTTGATAACCGATTAGGTCTCAAGATTATACCTGCTCATGAAACCATGTTAGACAATGAAAACCCCCTAGTTAATCTTATTAATACCATTATTTAAAATGGTAGAAACCTTAAAAATTACCTAAACCCACAACGGCTTGGGCCTAATTAAATCACTAATAGGTGATACCATAGTATATAGTGATCTTTCTGAGAAAGTTTTTATATCATCAGCCTCCCTGGATTTGTTTGGGATACTGTATTATCATCCGATTAATGTGTGTTTTGTTATCAAGGTCTCTCTATGGTCTTAAACAGGCCTCCACAGCTTTTTTCAAGCGGTATTGCATCTTATATTACTCTGGTTCTGATTTTCCTCATATAGACGTTGTGACTCCTCTTTATTTATCTACAGACAGGGGACCGATACTACTTACTTGTTATTATATGTTGATGATATTGTTCTCACAGCTTCTTCTGAGAGTCTGTTGCAGCAGATTATTAGATTATTACATCAGGAGTTTGCTATGACAGATCTGGGTTCACTCAATTATTTTTTGGGTATATTAGTTACACGTGATTCTTCAGGATTGTTTTTATATCAGAAGAAATATGCTATTGACCTTATTGACAAGGCACATATGGATAATTGTAATCCCAGTCGGACTCCTATTGATACTGAGTCTAAACTGGAAAGTGATGGTGATCCGGTTTCTGACCCGACTCTTTATCGGAGTCTTGCAGGTTCTCTACAGTATCTCATTTTTACTCGACCAGATATTTCTTATGCAGTTCAGCAGGTGTGTCTTTATATGCATGATTCTCGGGAGCCTCACTTTTCGGCTCTTAAGCAGATTCTGCGGTATGTTCGTGGTACTTTGGATTATGGCTTGCAATTATTTTCCTCCTCCACTACCGAATTGGTGGCTTATTCTGATGCAGATTGGGCTAGTTGTCCAACTACCCAGAGATCGACCTCCGGTTACTGTGTTTTTCTTGGCAACAACTTACTCTCGTGGTCCTCTAAGCGTCCGTCGACGCTTTCTCGTTCTAGTGTAGAGGCGGAGTATCGTGGTGTTGCCAATGCTGTTGCTGAGACTTTTTGGTTGAGGAATTTACTTCGTGAGTTACATACACCTTTATCTTCCGCTACGCTTGTCTACTGTGATAATGTTAGTGTTGTGTATTGATACTGCAATCCGGTTCAGCATCAACGAATAAAGCACATTGAGATTGATATCCATTTAGTTCGTGATTTGGTTGTTGCTGGTCAAGTCAGAGTGCTTCACGTGCCTTCTCATTATAAGTATGCGGTTATTTTCACCAAAGGATTGCCGTCCGCTTTATTCGAAGAATTTCGCTCCAGTTTGAGCGTCTGGTGTCCTCCCGCTCCAACTGCGGGGGAGTGTTAGCCCGTAATATAGTTATGGAATTGTATTGGGCTCAAGCCCGCATCTAGAATTATCTATTAGTTTGTATATATTGTTTTGGCTGTGGAATAATACATGACACACAGATTTACTTATCCTACACTAACTAGTTTTGATTTGTGGTTTAACTAACTAGATAGATTTGTGATATAAATAGTGTGAGATAGTTAAAATTGCTTGTTTTAAAAAAAAGAAAAAAAAAGTAAGTAAACAACACTCAAGTTTCAAAATACCTACACATCCGGATTCTGGTTTTTGGTAATCAACGCTCCGTCTAAAAGTAAAAAAAACGTCGACCTAAAAGTATATAATAAAGAAAAAAGAGACACGTTTTAGTATGTTTTATAATGCTGTATGTTTTTTCTTAACATGAATCTCATGAATATTAAAAAAAAATTCGTTTATTTTGGGTTAAACTATTTCTCTTCACATGGATCTCAAATTAATTCAATTAGAGTTTCTCGATTTAATCTGATCGACTAGGTTAGCACCCTCGTAGTACTATGTACTCTACCTTGCTCATTTGTTGTAGTTCATATTTAAATTTAATTTTTGTTTTTATAAAAGTGTCTTTAAAATGCTTTCAATTCGCAAAAAAAAAAAAAAAAAAAAAAACGTAGGTAAATGCTTTAATATTCGAAACCATGTGAAGTTTTCTAATCATATTTCAAAAAAGTTACCATGGAGCATTAGTCCAAGGGGTGAAGCTTCTTCGTGCTTGAAAGTCATGAACCGGGTTTCAAGTCCCAATCATTGGCATTTGCTTCCAGTTTGGTACCCGGCACGCCGCCTAAAACCTTATGGGCACACAGGATGAGACTTTGTGCGATTAAAGGTTGATCGGGTGGGGGGTCGAGTCTCGGCTCGTCTCACTCCAGGTTTTGGTGCTCTCTAGGCACAGGAGAGGTGTGGAGCTATTAATGGGGTAGGACTTTGGCTGGTTGCCAACAATGGCACTCGGGATCTGGGTGGGTTCCGACACCTAATAGTCTACTTTTGTGTTATATTTTCATTAATAGTTAATTCGTGATTGGTGCTTCCACCGTGCGGTTCAACAGTTTCTCGTCTTGATGAAGAGATGACGGATTTTTGGGGGTCATAATGAATTTTGGAATCTTGGGGGTTAGTTTTAGTGCACGCTTGAATGTTGGGGGGGGGTTGAGTCACGACCCTCCTCCCAAACTGCAATCACCCCCCTCACCCCCCTCCCTTATTCCTAATTAATAAACCATAATATCACCCCCTATAAACCATAAAAGAATTAACAGTTATATCTGTAACTAGTTTTAAATAGGATATTTGTAAAAACCTTATATCGACCAACGCTAGTAGCTCCATATCTTGTTCATCTTCTTAAAACTTTGATTTTTTGATTGTTTTTAAATTATTCAAATTCTTTCATATTTCATACGATGTAGTATTCATTATTATTTTGTTTTCTTTTATTAGTTAGTAGTATCAATGTGTCATATTAATTATCGCATACAAACCTGTAGGACGAAGTTCCCCATAAGTTTCATGAGAGCCTATTGATTTCTTCAACGAGAAGATTTGCCTTGTTTAGTTTTATGGACGATAAAATTAATTAGATGTGTGTTAGGATCGAACTCAAGATCACGGGGGATTGCACTCACTACGGTTAAACATTAATAAACTAATATATTTAGTTATTAATATTTTCAAGTAAAGTTTAACCGGTTCTCTTCGTTTAAGTATTCTACGTATATAAAATGCACTAATACGACCATAAAAGGACATTTGAACGGACATGTACATATAACATAATTGATGTTACCAAAATGTTTAGATACTTATTGTTATTACTGTTAATGAGTCTTAATAATGTTACTATAAATTATGTTACATTAATTAAAGAATTGATTTCAAGGTTTACATAATTGATATTAATGAAGAGATGTTACTTGTAGCGGAAATAGGGATATGCCTATTTTTATATAAACCACCTACAGTAGTTCGTGAAAAGGGTATATCACAGATAATCCTTAAAAATCTTATACATATTATTGTACTTTATTTCGGCTCATAACCTTGGGTTGATCAGATTCGAAATCATGCGGTTTTTAATACGCTATGTGTTATCAAGCTAGTAACTGGGTTTGTTTAACTCGATACATGGTACTTGTGTACGAAGATTGTGATACAATCTTTCTTTAGATTGTTCTTGGATTGTTTTCGTATAAGCCCAAAATTAGGATGTTCTCGGATAGGATCAATCGCTATAGCTATTTGAATGTTTGATATCTTGTCGGGCAAGTAGTATCAAAAGGTACTAGTAACCCTAATTAGAGGTTAATTATTCAAGCATGGTTATTTGATCCTTTATTTGCTTCCGCTATTCTATGCTTTGATGTTATGGTTTAATATAATTGTTATGAAAGTATAAAAACGCCACTAGTGAGATATCTGAGCCATTTTAAATGTTAATAATTACGAAACCTAAAATCAATAACCTAGTATTTTGTATTGATGTTTAAAATACATGACAAGGGTTTTATAAAAAAAATATTGAGTCGAAATTTTATATATAAAGAAACCATAAAGTACATGTTTTGATTATAGAGGTTTAAATATACATGATTAACATTGTTACATGTACTGTTGATGTGAGCGTATACAATCTTTGATAGGGGATAATTGTTTGATGTGTACATTGTGGAGGGGGTTTGGATCCATGACAAACATGCATGTTTATCATGGATCCTAAGAATATATGAAGTAATTTGGTTTAGTGTATATTTTTGACCACTTAATTTTTAGTACGATAAATCTAAAAATTCGGCGAAGACTTTATATTGGTTCTTGATTGCGATATCTGCATATATGATAAGTATAAAACCTAGAAATTTAAAATTAGGGGGGTTCATCGTATTATATAAAGGATTGCATGTGGCTTACATGACTTTACTTTAACGCATTTATAAATTGTGCATTATGTGTTTATAGTTTAGTCAATTATTTTAATTGCTTGTTTTTTGTTTATTTAATTATATAGTCTTGTTGCGAATTGTTAGTAAACAAATCTAGCGGTTACCCACTTTTTTCAATAGAACTTAATTATGACGACTAAATCATATAATAAAAAAATTTAAGAATTGTTTGAAGTTATTAAATAGTTGTGATTGGTTAATTTTTCTCCGTACATACTAAATGGGTGTTAGAAAGAGCTCATCCTCAATTTGGTCAAACTGTTGTTCCAGTACCTGTGGGGTTTTAACGCGTCGCTGTGGGTCGACCGTACTCCTTAAAGAGGAATTCGAGAAGTCAAAGCCTTTACGTCTGACCGAATTCTCTAGGCTTGCTTGTACCCAGCTGTTCAAATTGGGTTACCTTATACGGGACTATTTACGACTATTTAAAAGTACAAAAATTACTTTAAGGTTGATTTGCCTCAATTCCACATCCGAAACACTAAGTTGAAAGACTTATGCAAAAGTACGGTGTGGACGATAATTGTGGGCACTTCTTTAATTGGTTCATCCAATGCCTCAACCACACTTTGTTTATTTAATCTTCACCTTAAAAGTTAATAAAAAGTTTTTTATTAAACATATGCTATGGAGTTGTATGCATGCTTCTTCATACATAATTTTGATTCACATATCAAAAAAATTAATACCCTTAAACTTAAGTCTAATGCCATCTAATTAAAGGACACTTGAAATTGCGATTAAGTCAAGTGAGACCTTGGACTATATCGTAACGGAAAGAAAACTATCATGATTGAGTGAGACCTCACATGGATGAGTTTGCGTTCTTTAGATTAGAAAGACTTAATTGAGTTACTTAGTGAGATCTAGAAACTCAAGGCATTAAGATGGGATGAAACATGTTTACAATGCAACTAGTTTTAGCAATGTAAATCCCATAAATATCTAGAAATTGAAAAATGTTTGTCAATTACTTGTTCGACAAGTTACCACGTTGAATACATTCATCACTAGCAGATCAACTGATGTGATGAGTTTATGTCAATGTGGGTTCTAGTTTTCAAGGAAATACTATGGTTATATGAATATTACCTGGGTATATTTTATTTTCTTGAAAAAGGTATTATCGAAAATACTAATAATTTTGAACTTTTTCTGTAGAAATGGCTCATTCCGAAAATAACACTTTAAGTTCTGCGTTCAAGACTTTCTTCGAACGAGAAACACTGACTGGCCCAAATTTCAATGACTGGTATCGCTCGCTAAGAATTGTCTTGAGAGTAGCGGATACTTTTGACTATTTGTATAAGCCTTGTCCTGGACAACCCGCTGATACTGCAACTGAGGCTGAAAAAGCAGCATTCAAAGCAGAATATAAAAAGCACTCTGATGTGGCTTGTATTATGCTTGGAAAAATGTCACCTGCTCTTCAAAGGCAGTTTGAAAATTATCCACCCCAAAACATGCTGGCTGAACTTCGAAAAATGTTTGAGAAACCTCCCGCTGTAGAAATCTACGATCTGGTGGATGCTCTACATAGTTGCAGACAGGCCCCTGGTAAACCCGTTAGTGAACATGTATTGGAAATGAAAGGACTCATGGACCAATTACATACACTTGGGAAACCATACGACAATGATATGGCTGTTAACTTAATCAACAGGTCCCTTAACAAGGATTTTGGTGATTTTGTAAGAAACTTCAATATGCATTGCGTGGGGAAGACAGTTACTGAGCTACACGCACTGCTCATTGACTTCGAAAAGGGTTTGAAAGACAAAGCACCTACTCCTCAAGTATTTACAATACAAAAGGGTAGAGATAACAAGCCAAAACCGCAAGCGAACAAGAAGGTCAAAGGCAAGGGTAAGGCTGATAAGAACAAGCAAGTTGTGCCTTATCAACCAAAGCCTAAGCCTAATCCTTTGAAGAGAAAGGAAAATCCTAATAAGGATCAAGCTTGTCACCACTGCCACGTTGCTGGGCATTGGAAGAGGAACTGCCCTCTTTATATCGAAGAGTTGCGTGCAAATAAGAAGAAGTCTGAGCCCGGTGCTGCAGTTTCAGGTAACTTATTTGCAATTGAGTTATTCAATCTAACTTACAAATTAAATTCCTGGGTATATGATACGGGATGCGGTATTCATGTTTGTAATACGCTGCAGGGATTTAAAGAAGAAAGGAAACTATCTTATGGGGATCAATATCTGCAAGTGGGCAATGGAACACAAGCAGCTGTTGAAGCCATAGGAATGTTTGATTTAGTTTTACCTTCGGGTTTAGTACTGAAATTAAACAATTGTTATTATGCACCTTCTATTGTTAGAGGTGTTGTTTCCCTTTCATGTTTGTTGGATCTTGGTTTTCATCATACTATTGCTAGTAATGGAATTTCTGTTTCTTTAAATGGTATATTCTATTTTAGTGCTATATCCGTGAATGGTGTGTTTGAAATTGACATAAATAACAATGTCCCCAAGAATAATAATAATTCTATTTTTAGCATCAATAAAAAGAGAAAGTTAGACTTGGATTCTTCTTACTTTGGCACTGTAGACTTGCCCATATTGGCAAGACTCGCATGCAAAACTTCATCGTTAAGGTCTTTTGGAAAATATCGATGAGGAATCATTTGATAAATGTGAATCTTGTATATCTAGGAAGATGACGATGACAAAGATATTTTAATAAATATATTGAATGGGCTACAGATTCTTGGTTTATACATTACGATGTGATGCGGACCACTTAGACATGTGTCCAAGGAAAAGGTGCTAGTACTTCTTAACCTTTCGGTTGATCTTCAGTCTATTTTATGGATATGTTTATTTTACTTAAAAATAAACATGAAGTATTGAAACATTAAGGGGGTTTTCAAAGCAGAAGTAGAATTGCAAACTAGAGAGAAAGAAGATTAAAGCTCTTCGATATCTGATAGAAGTGGTGAAATATTTAAGCCAAGATCAGAGCTTTAAAGATTATCTAAGTGAGAATGGATAGTTTCAGAATCTTACTTTCTCCATATTTTACTCCACAAAAAATGGTGTATCTGAAAGGAGAAATCGTACTAGATTTTGCGATATGGTGCGATCTATGTTTAATCTTACTACATCTACCGTTTATCCTTTTGGGATTATGCCTTAGATTCTGCTGTTGTATTTCTTAATTGGTTCCCACTAAGAAGGTTGATAAGACACTTATGAAATATGTTGGCAAGCGCTGAATTTGTCTTATTTAATAGGTTTGGGGTTGCAAGGCCTTATGTGAAACGTGACTTCAGCTGATAAACTCCATCCAGAGATCTGTTATGTGTATCTTTGTTGGATTCCCTAGGAAACTAATGGGTTAATACTTATATTTTCAACCTGAAAAAAAATTGTTATTGTTGATAGGTAGTGGAGATTTTCTTGAAAGAGATTCATATCTCAGAAATTCTGTAGGAGAGACTTTTGATTAGAAGTTGATCATTATGGATACATTTACGCTTCTGAAAACACTAGCGAAATTTAGTTAGAACCTGGGAAGTCTGGGTCTCCTTCGGAATTAATTCTGTCCGTAGGTCTGAAAGGACTAAGTGCACCCAACGTGTGTCTAAACATGGAGGTTGAGATGGATGTAAGTTAAGGGGATCTTGGAGAAAATGCTAATTATAAAACGCCATTGTTGACTGTGATAACGGTAATATGGCAAGGTTGCAATGGATGAGGATAATGAACTCCATGAAGTTATTGAAGTCTGGATGATGTAGACCCTCTCCTAATGCTAAAATAGTAAGGAAGTAAATGCGATTTCAAGAAGAAGACTGGACATGGATGGTTAAATAGTACACCAATATAAAGTCGGTTTGTAGCTAAGGCTGCACTCAAACGTTATAGGGTTGACTCGAGACACCCCTAATGTTACCAATCGCAAGTTGTCGTTTTTCCTGTAGCAGACTTTAGAGCTATTACGGATTCTTTATAGCTATAGCAGCGTTTCTTATTGATTATGGAGATTTGGCATATGGATGTTAAAACTGCCTTCTTGAATGGTCGTTAGATGAATGCATCTAAATGGAGCACCTGAAGGGTATGTAAATCCAAAGTATCAACCGTGTATGCAAACTTCAAAGATCTATTTTCTGGTTTAAGAAGCATAGTCAAGGAATAAACGATTTGATGAGGAAATCAAAAGGTTTGGATTTACTCAAAATCGTGATGAGCCATGTGTATATCGCAAAGCTAGTGGGAGTAATGTAGTATTCTTGATCCTATATGTTGATGACATTTTAATCATGGGAAACAACATTCCAAGACTTAAGGAAGTTAAGGATTATCTTGGAAAGTGTTTTTCCTATGTAGGATTTAGGGAAGCCTTGCATACATTTCTGGGAGGAAATTTAGATATATAGGATAGATCTCTTCGCGTTGTTTGGATCTAATCTAGTGCTTTACATCGATAAGGATATTAAATATATTCAGTATGCAAAACTCTAAGAAACGGTTTATAACAGATGGAAGTCAACATGATGTGAGTTAGGATAATGTTCGCGCCTTCATCAGATGAGGGAAAAAGCTTACATGAAAAAAGTACCTTATGTTTCTCGTTTTGGGATCTAATCTTGTATGCTGTCAGCGTGCACAAGGCAGATGTGGCGTACTTGCTTCAAAAACTTGGTCAGTCAATATCAACTGAATCCAGAAAGCTATGGGTTGCTGTTAAACATATTCTGTATGCAGATATGAGGAATACGGAAGATATGTTTTAGATGTATCGGAGGAATCCAGTCAGATACTTGAGGTTACAGGTTTCTGTGATGCGGTCCTGGCAATGCGTATAAATAAAGATGTTTACGAAGTTCTCTTAGGGTTATGTCTTTGTCGTCATTGGAGGAGCAGTAGGACTGGAATGAGAAGCAATATGCTCGAAACCATTGCAATGGCATGCAACGAAATCTGAGTACATGGCTGCGTCAGAAGATTGACAATCGGAAAAGGCGTTTGGATTAGGAAGTTTGGTGGAGATTGTTGGTGTGATGCCTTCAATGAATAAAACTTTTAATTATGTATTGTGACAATTCTGTTGCAATCACATTCGCCAATGAACCTCGGAGACTATGATAAGGCGCAGAAGTCATGTTCGCGTGAGATATCACTTTGTTCGAGTAACAATAGTCGCGACGTGGTGAAATAAAAGTGATAAATGTTACACAGAGACAGAAAACTTGTGATGTCTTTTTACTAAAGCTTTACATAGGTTGAAAGGTTAACGAACATGCCAATGGAATTGGACTCTCGATTAGATAGTAGGTTTCATGCAATATCTGTGATTAGTGTTTGGATAATGGATGTGTAACACTTATTATTTGATAATATAAAAATGATGGTTATGTATATTTTGTTATTTAATTTTTGTATGCTATTTTTACATGTTTTAAATCCTTGAATAATTAAAATATTCTAAATGTCGTTGTCGATGAATGGATATGGGAATATTATTGAATTAAGACAAATCTTGAGTATTAGTTAGCTTTAAGACTTGATAAGTGTATTGATGCGTGACATACCAAATTTCCACATGATAAGTTATGAGTTGAATATAGGACTTATCACTATGTGATTGTACTTTATGGATCCTTGTCATTAAGTAAAATTCATAAATAGATTTCATCAGACTTAAGATACCAGGAACCTGTTATGGATCTAGTGCATTTTGTGAAAGAATTTATACGCTAAACGGCTAATGGTAGCTGACGGATTGTTTTCAGATAGTGTTGCAAAATACATGCGGTTTTTCTTGTATGTCAATAATGATTAGGTTTACTTCAAATATGTTTAAAGTTTAATACAGTGGCCCCCCCTTCCGTGGATTGGTATAGATGTATGTCGTGGCCACACCATAGGATTTTTGTCAGAAGATTTCGGTAATCTTGCTCAATAGATTAAAACGAGAAACAGAAACACGGTAATTAAGGATATGGACTCAAGATTATATCCTTTTAAATTGTTATTTAGAAACAAAAGGATAATAAATAATGTTGAATCAATTAAAGGTTTTTCCAGCGAGACTTACTGGAGATTTACTAGAGGCATCGGCTGTACTAGCGCTAACCGTTGTGATCACATATTTTAATTGTCCATATGTGGGAGCTGTACTTTGTTAGTTTATGGTTGATAAATTAATTAGATGTGTGTTAGGGATCGAACTCAAGTTCACGGGATTGCACTCCTACGGAGTTAACTATGAATATACTATTTATATTTGTTATTTTTACACGTAATCTGTTTTAACGGTGTTTTGAAGTATTTAACGGAAAAGACTAAGACCATGAGGACAAGAGACAAGTACTTATTAACATAATTGATGTTACAGTTGTTTTACATAATTAATGTTACATAATTAATGAATTTGATGTTTACACAATTGATGTTAACATAATTAATGAATTGATGTTTACACAATTGATGATGATAATTAATGAATTGATGGTACTTGTTCACCAAGTATTAGGGTTTGAGGTGCCTAATAAACACCCCATATGGAGTGAGGTGAAGACACACAATATTCCACTAACTCTATCACTCTTTTGTCCTAACATTCATCCAATACTTGGGTTTTCGATGGATCGAATCGTTCGGTTAAAAGCTACGTGTTATCAAGCTATGTGATTGGTTACAGTCGATACCTAGCGTGTGTACAAGATCGTGATACAATTCTCCTTTAGATTGTTCCTTGGATAGTTTTTTGTATTAGTTTATAGACCAATGGGTTCTTGGAGATAATCCCTTTGCATTTGATTCTTGTACGGGCTAGAATCAAAAAGGTATGTAACCCTATTCGGTTTAATTATTCATAACTTTGTTATTTGTTCCTTTATTCGCTTCCGCTATTTATGCTTGTGATGTTATAGGTTTAATCTATAATTGTTATGAAAGTATAAAAAGCCATCAGAGAAATATACACATTCATATCAAATCAAGTCTGAGTTCAATTTCCGTCATATCGTCATAGCATTTATTTTACCAATTCATTATAACGACATGGAAAAATGTTGACATCAATTATGCATACATCCATTTCTATATATCACAAACGATGCATTTGTTAAATTTTTCCAGAATCTTTCATGCAAGTGACCTCTTTTATTACTCAACACATCTTCATTTTTACAAAAACCACGTCGTCTAGTCCATTCATCATAAAACTTTCCCATGTTATTTGTGTTCTTCAAAAGGGTACGTCCTATATCTTTCATAGAACACGATAATATCATTCAAAATATGAATCTCTTGTTTCTTCCATGGCTTAGAGGGCCCCCTCTTGTGGCAGTTGTTCTTTCAAAATTCTTCTCTAATGACCGTTTTCGATTGATAGCACTTTTGCTAGGATGTAGATTGGACCGTTAAGTCCAAGATTTATAGACTTTCTTGCTGCAATGAAGTACATAACCGCATGTTTGGTTGTTGCGGGTAGGCTGATTTCGATTAAAGGAGTGAGTTCTTTGGTTAGACCACTAGGTAAAGAATGTGAATTAGACCCAGAGACTGAAATAGAATGTGAAATTATAGCAGGTTGATCAGGAGAAGAAGGTGACCAACGAGGGGAAGAATGGTGCGATATTGAAGAATTATTATGCATGGTGGATTGATCTTTCTTGATGGATTTGTTTTGGGTATAAAAATCTTTTCAACAAAATGTTGTGATCTGGGTTTTGATCAGCAGGTGATCAAAATAGGAATGAATAATATCACGATTTAGTAACTATAATGGATTGATACAAACTTAACTGCATGTTTGGTATTTGAGTTTTCGTTGGTATGTTCTTTTAATTTCCAAAAAATGACTCAAAACAAGAAACAAATATTGGGTATGATATGATCCTTTTTTTTGCAGTATTAATTTTGTTAAAAAGTGTAGCACTTAATAAATATTTATTTAGATTTTTCTATTTGTAGCACTAATTAAGGGCTATCGGCTATCTATCTATACTCTCTTATAAAAGAGAGTTTTTTCAGCACTTATTTAATTTTTTCTATATATAACTTTTAATATGGTGATGACACGTGGCAACTGAAAAACCATTAACTGAGTTGTAGTGATGAATTAATCTTTGAAGGTAGTGTCCCAGAATGTGCATGTATATGCGCAGTAAGAGATTTAAACAAAAAAAATGGTATATACGTGTTCATATCGTAGTGACTTTAAAACCGAGGCAAATACAAATCAACCCAAGATAATTAACTGAACACATCATAATGGACGAAGCAGGTGTCACATAAATAGGTTTAATAGTGTTACTTAAAAGTTAATTGTATGGTTTTTAAATACATGAACATTGTTTACTGTTAGCTCTCGAGGCCCACTTACTACCAAAGGCTGAAGCATATGGTGGACTATAAGATCCATTCACGTGTATGTGGTTCAGTTCAGATTCTGACCCGACGGCCAGCTGAAGGATGGTCACGTGACGGTGGGCTTCAGTTTGGGGGATAATGGAAGGAGATTAAATTATTGCTCATTGTGTAGCTCATTTTCCTAAAGAGAGTCTCTTATACCAGAGTAATGCATACAGAGTTCATGGCTGTGAGCGTTGTGGCTTGATTGCTATTGCTAAACTATTTCAAGTGCAGGAGTTGCAAGAACAAAACCAACATTTTCCAGGTGACATGTCATGTCTCTTTCTCTTTTTCTTTGATGGTCAAACGAGTATTTCACTTCTTCTTTAAATAAAACATATTATTATAAATCAGTTTGATACTTTTCACATTATCTATGAAGATCTTATATATTGGGACAAAAATTGATTTTTTACCCTTAATTTCCACTAGATCTCCCTGTGCCAAAAGGTCCCTGTTTCACCTGTTACTTAACATACCCAACCCCACCCAACTTGCGTGGAAAAATATATAACTGAATGCTATTTATGTTCGGGTGCATATTCCATATGCATGTAAACTGTTGTTCCAAGAGCTCATGTCCATGGCAACTGCGCCTAGAATGCTCAAAAAAGATGTCAAACAAGTAAAGGCAATAAGAAGAAAGGCGCTTGATACATCTAATCTGAGTTTTTTTTTTTGAAAAAGCACATCTGCAATAGCTTGTGATCGTAATTAGAAGACTGTATTTTTTGACTTTGTATTTGTATCGGGAACTCTAATGCATATTGCTCCATTATTGAATGTGTGAATGTATACGTATCATACAATATGAAATTTAAGCTTCTAAACTTCTATCGTTTCTTGATTGTGGTGGTGGCAACTTTGATCCAATTGCAATATTCTCAATTGTATAATATTAACATATATGGTACTTTAGTGATAAGATGGCTAAAGAAATATTTGAAAAGATTGGTTTAAGCTAAGTTATGTTACCTTATCAAATTTCGTAATGTTGTGTTACTTTTCAATGCAATTTCTTTTAATGGTTCTACTCCCGTTTGGCTTTGTTTGATCTTAAACATAATACCTTATGATACTAAAAGAATATAATCTCCTTTGAATACTGATTTTGTAATGTAGTGCGAAATTTTGAACTTAATACGAAAATGACATCTCATATTTTGACTTTTGATTTCCAAAAATTTTTTTTATTTTTCACGCATGCAATAGTCTTAGATGTGATTATGGAAAATAATGTGTATTGCTATTTTAACATTCAACTAATTAGTCAAGGCCATTGTGTAATGGGGAAACACAGACTTCAAGTCATTTAGATTAGTAACAACTTCGAATTTGGGGAGAGATAATAACGAAACAATCACTTTCGAAAGATGGTGATCATACCGAAATTGAAAATTACACATTTACCATAAAATATCATAAAGAAACAATATCCCATGTCAGTTTCATTTGCTATGATAATAAATAAGAGCCACGTTCAATCACTTTTAAAGGTTGGTTTGTATCATTCACGTTCAGTTTTCACACATGGACAACTATACGTTTCCGTTTCCAGGGTTAAAAGCAAAAGAGGTTTGGAAGTCGTCATTTGCGATACACGTCGTTGATTATTTTAATAGTTACAAACCAAATTATTTATCGGATCATTGACATACTTATAATTCCCTTCAAAAAATAATGAAAACTATTTACGTTCATCGTTTTTTGTTAATTATTCTCCGCCACAGCACCTCAAATGTATACAAAGAAGTGCTATAAAATTTATGATCACATCTACATGTACACGTATATCGCATTCATAGAATAAATTATTGATGTTTTCTATATATATTTTTTGGATTTTTTTGGCTCTTGTGTTTCATAAAACGTTTGCCCTTATTAAAAATTCATATTTACAAACTAAAAGAACAAATTAATTAATTGTCAAAGGGTAAATTTGTCTTTTGTTTGACTTTCGTTGAAACCAAAGCAGTAATTAATGCATTTTTCTTAAACTGTGTATTTCTTGTCTGTGGACAATAATTTTGGGACAGAGGGAGTAGTCATTAAAAGAGTTAAGGGACTAAATATACAAAACCGAAGATTGAAAGGGTGCGGTTTGACTTCCCTTCTTCTTAGTCGGCTGGAATTATAATACTAATGGGATTAGGAAATTCTTGGGATTATATATACATGTTTTGGGCCTTCATTCAATATATGACTTGAAAAAACCAAAACACAAAATCGTCCTTGTGATTTTCCTGCTCGACTGAACCAAAAAACCAAGGGTTTTTGGTTTTCTTCTCCTTCCTTGTTCGATTGCTAATTAAACCCCAAAGGGTTTTCGTTGGCTTGTTGGTTCGACCTTAAGAACAAAGGGTCATTCGGTTTACTTGAATTGTCAAGATTTGGAGATCGTTTGCTAATACACTACTAGTACTAGCATACTTCATTGTTTGCTAAGAACGTATTGTGTGTGGAAGCTTAGAGGAATCATACTTTGATTCTTGGTGGTTTCGCGTGGTATTATACACACGCGTATATAGAAGACGGTGTTTACGGTTACCTTTAAATGGTGTATCGTTTCGTGCTAAAAGGTAACTTCTTCTATTCTTGTTAATTAATGTATTCTACATGTGATTCTTTTATTCCGCTGCGTACTCGTGTTAATTAAATGTTAATTAGGTCATAAAACCCAACAGTCGAAAAAACAAAGGAAAGATGATTGTCGCGGAACCAGAAATCACAAACATTGCAGACTTGACTACCACACACTATAACAAGACTATAGAAGCAGTGGTGTAAAAGGATTTGATCTTGAAGGTTAATAAAATTAATTAGACAAAATCTAGGTTGTATGCAATTTTATATAAAACTTGATGTATTAATTGTTAATGGTTTTAAGTTTTTGTTAATTGTTAATCAAGATCCATGATAAAATCATGCAAATTTATCATGGATTGATATTAGATATTATAATCTTGTTAATTGTTAAAAAGATTTGTTTTAAATATGATTAAGATACACATAATTTTAAATATTTTATTTATTGGTAATGTCCTTGTTTCATTGATATTCGGGGGAAAATGACCGTATTATTGAATAATGGGGCTAAAATAGTTAAAGTTTTATGTGCTGATGTGTATTTAATTTATTATAAGGCTTACGCAGAAGTCGATTGATTCGATGTATGTTGGCAGGAGTTTTTAGGACGAAGGAGCCTTATATGAATAAATGCATGTTTTAATTATTAGATAATTAGGATCATATTTAAAGCTTGCATGCCTTAATTGTTAAGTGTGTTTAAATAAATGTTATTTAGTTTAGTTGATGTTTATTTGTTTTTATTTTAAGTTCTTGACTTGTGAGAAAATAAAAGGGTTTTTTCTGAAAAGAAAAATAAACATGACTAATGATTATCGAAATAAGATTTACTATGAACTATATAATGCAAAAGGTCAAAAGTGGATTCGGCTTACAATCCGATATTAAAATAATCTTTTCATGACTAGACTAGCAATTATATAGTTTGTAATGTTATTCTTTAAAATTAAAGTTTTAATTTTTTTCATTTGACGTATTTGTTACAAAAGTACTATATAGTTGCAAGGATAAGGTTCGGAGAGACTCATCAAGACTTCGGTCTTGTAGATACCATTACCCTATAATACCTGATACGTTTGTAGATTCATTACCTTGTATTACTATGTAGGAAGGCGCTGAATGGTCTAGGGTTTGAATAATTTTATTAATATTCTTTAATCTTTTCCCTGATAAAAGACAAATCTTTATATTTTAAGATAGTTGAATCGTCAATTTTAAGGTATCACTATTTATGTATAAGATTCAAGGATAATAGGTGATACCGTAATAATAACTTAATTGAGTAAAAGTTTTTATTTAAAATCAATGATACGAAGATGTATGCATGCTTTTCGTACATATTTTGACTGTCAATTAAATTACCCTTTTTGAACTAAGTTGTTGCCATCCGTTTGTAAAAATTACTTATGATTGCTCTTTACCTATGCGTGAGACGGTGTGTAGATTGCGATACAAGATAATTATACGCTTTCCATGAGACGGTGAGTTGGTTACATAATTACTGATTTTGAAAGTGGTTACGACTTAGCGGATGTTGTGGTTAGACCTGTATACGCGGCATAGATGGGATCAAACATGCTTACTAGAAGTTTTTGTAATAAAGTAGTCCCATATGGTTTAGGATTGCAAAAGTTTGTGAATATCATTCATTGAGAAACCTTTTGAAATACACCATCACTAGCAGTCATACTGATGTGGTGGGGTATGTCAAGTTGGGTCCTAACCTTAGAAAATTAATGTTTACTTTCAATAAACAAGGGTAATTAATTTTCTTCAAGGAGTATTATCGAAAATACTAATACTTGAACTTTAACTATGTTTTGTAAATGGCACTACCTGTCTAAAACATAAACCATTCGGCTTTCAGGTCGATGTTTGAAATTTCTGGAAACAATTTCAATGACTTTTTTCGTCAACTTAAGTTAGTCTTGAGAGTTGAAAAGGAAATTATTTGTCATTAAACAGCCTTTACCTCCTGCTCCTGAGCCTGTTTCTGAACCAAATGTTGTGGCAGAATGGACAACTCAATATGATGCTCATACTGAGATTGCTTGTCTTATGCTTGGAAGTATGACTTCAGAATTACATAGGCAATTTGAATTATACTATCCGTATGATTCAGGAGCTTCGATCTATGTTTGAAAAACAAGCTGGAGTGGAGAAATTTGATTTAATCCAAACTTTCCATGCTTGCAAACAGGATGAGGGAAAACCAGTTAGCCCATATGTCATTAGATGAAGAATTATATGAAACTAGAATGACTTGATTATGTGCTCCCACAAGAGCTTAGTGTTGGTTTAATCTAGAATGGCCTCACTACAATAAGCATAACATGGGGGAAGACAGTTGGTGAACCTACATGCTATGCTCATTGAGTATTGCCAAAGGTTATTAAATGGTGATAAATCCAGAATCCAATAAGAAATCGTGCTTAAAGCTCAAAAGGCAAGAATAGGTTTAATAGAAAGGGAAAAAGGATAGATTGTTTATTTCCCCAAGCCTAAAAAACCTTAAGCTACTGCACAAGGGAGCGCCAGCTAAGGATGATGGCTGCCAACACTTTATGTGGTGGGTGATTTATAGAGGAATTATCTGCCTTACCATGCTGAGTGAATTAAGATGAAGAAGCACAGTTTGGCACTGCTAGTTCTTCAGATGTCTTCATAATAGAATTATTTTTTTTCCTACTAAATCCTGGGTGTATGACACTATTTGTGGTACTCATATTTGTAACACAAAACATGATCTTAGAGGAGTAAGAAAGCTAAAACAAGTAGAAGTTTATTGGAAGTTTGGACTTGTTTTAAACTAATGACCTTGTGACTTTGTTTAGACAAATGTCATTATGCACTTCTTATACATTGAGGGTGTTGTTTCAGTTCACCGTTTGGTAGTAAAATAGATTGTCCTGTGTTTTTCGGATTTTTGAATTTCAGTTTATAAGAACAATGTTTTTTATTTTAATGCTCATTCCCAGTAAAGAGTATTTATGAAATTGATAAGAATAATTTTGGACCAACTGTTAATTCTATGTATAATTTTAGCACTAAAAGGAGCCAACATAATTTGGAATCTACTTATCTATGACAAGGAAAGGAAATCGTTTTCTCACGTCGTCCCAAAAGGGCGACTGATCTTCTTGGAATATTACATACTGATGTGTGTGTGCGTTTCCACTTAGACGGTGTCAAGACAATCTGTGTGCTAGTACTCATTTTACATTCACAGATGCTTTATAAGTCGTTATGGTTATTTTATCTTCTTAAACATAAACATGAGGCCTTTTGAAACGTTCAAAGTGTTTTAAAAATTGATGTTTTTGAAAATCAACTCGGGAAGACCGATTAAGAAATACGATCAGATCGTTTCGGTGGCATGATAATACATAAAACCATGAGTTTTAAAGATTATCTTAAAGCTAACTGGAATGTTCACCAGTTACTCCTCCATTTCCCACCAAACATAATAGGGTGACTGCGAGGAGAAATCGTACTTTACTTCGATATGGTGCGATTATGATGGAATCTTACAACTTGCCTTTATCCTTTTGGATTATGCTCTAGAGTCTGCAACACGCTATTCTCAATATGGTTCAATAACGGAAGGTTGCCAAAACACCATATGAACTTGTGGTGTGGGAAAGTTTCAAACTTGTTCATACTTAAGGTCTGGGGATGTGAGGCTCTTGTGAAAAGAGATACGCTTGACAAACTCGAACAAAGATCTGTTAAGTGTATCTTCATAGGTTACCCAAAGGAAATGATGGGTCACTATTTCTATTTTCCACCTGAAAACAAAATTGTTGTTGCAATGTATGCTGAATTCTTGAAGTAGTCTATAAATCAAGGAAAATCAGTGGGTCGGAGGGCTGGTAGTCTTAAAGAAATTCAAGAAGAAGAAGATACAACACCTTCTGAAAACACTAGCAACATTCCTTAAGAGATGGAAGGTTTTGAACCACCACATCCATCACATGAGGAAGAGATTCCAATTCGTAGGTCTGAAAGGACACGTCGAGCTCCAATTCACTTAAGTCTAAATGTAGAAGTGGAGGAGCATAGTCTAGGGGGATCTTAATGAACCCACTAGCTATAAAACCGCAATGTTAGATACAGAATCTAATAAGTGGATCGATGCAATGAATGCGGAAATACAATCCATGATGGAAATTTATCGGTATGGGTCCTGGTCGATCTTCCTCCTGGTTGTTAAGACTGTTAGGGAGTATGTGGATTTTTTAAGAAAAGACTGACATAGATGGTATTTGTACACACCTATAAAGGCTCGTCTAGTGAGCCAAAGGTTTACTACTCAACTCTACTGGTATGGGTTGATTATGAAGAAATGTTCTTCACTTGTCGCTGATTTAAGCTATCAGAATTCTCATATCTATAGGCAGCAATACTATGATTATGAGATATGGCATAATGGATGTTAAAACAGCCTTTCCTTTAGGTTATCCTTGATGAAGACATCTATTATGGTACAACCTGAAGGTTTTTGTTTGATCCTCCCCCCTAATCATCCAAAAAGTATGCAAGCTACAAAGATCCATTTGTAAGGACTAAGAAGCATCAAGCTAGCTGGAATAAAAGATTTGATGAGAAAAATTCAAAAGGTTTGGTATTTACTCAAAATCTTGATGAGCCATGTGTATTATCAAAAGGTAGTGGGAAGTAATAACGTTGCATTCCTTATACTATATGTCGATGACATAATCATCATGGGAAATCACATTCCAAGTTTACAAAGTGTAAAAGATTATCTTGGAAAATGTTTTTCTATGAAAGATTTAGGAGAAGCAGCATTTATTCTTGGAATCAAAATTTATAGAGATTAGATCGAAGCGATAATTGGACATAGTCAAATGTTACCGTTTTTGTGGAAAACCATTATCTATGCTCTACGTTCTGAAGGACGAATAGTGCTTGCTGTTGCCTCTTCAGGAATAGCATCATTACTTTTGCCCTCTGGTCGAACCGCTCATTCCCATTTCAAGTTACCGTTAGACTTAAACGATACTTCTGTATTCTCAGTAAAGAAGAACACGCAGCTCGCAAAATTGTTAAAGGAAACTGACCTGGTGATACGGGATGAATCCTCGATGAATGACCGACGATGTTTTGAGGCATTAGATAGAACTTTAAGAGATATTCTCGACAGGCCTATGGAACTGTTTGGTGGCAAAACAGTTATGCTTGGAGGCGACTTCAGGCAAACACTTTCGGTCAAGAAAAGTACGTCCCGTCACGAGATAATTACTTCATCAATTGTTTCGTCTTACCTGTGGCGCTCTTTCAGACTCTTCATTCTAACAGAAAACATGAGGCTCACACAAGGAAACCTATCAGAAGCAGAGAAAAAAAAAGTGTCAGTATTTGCTCAATGGTTACTAAATATAGGAGAGGGGTTCCTGGGAGTACCCGATGAACATGACCCAGAAAACACATCATGGGTGGAAATTCCTGATGCATACCAAATTCCTGATGACGAAAACGGTGTGACCAATTTAATAAACTTCATATATGACCATCATACCCTTCTCCACCCAACTGCCAAAGACCTACAAGAAAAAGCCATTGTTTGTCCCCGAAATGACACTATCGACTCAATCAACTCAACAATAATGAACACACTCCCAGGAACCCTAACCAGATACATAAGCTTTGATGAACCACGGACATGATAAAGGAGAGATCGAACTGCTATACCCGGGCGAGTACCTTAACACACTCAATTTTCCCGGGATACCTCCACATGAACTAGAATTAAAAATAGGAACACCGATAATGTTACTTAGGAACATTGACATTGTAGGTGGACTTTGTAATGGTACCCGAATGATTGTAACTCAACTTCTTCCAAAAGTTATTGAAGCACAAATTATTACAGGAACACGGGTATCTCAGAAAGCGTATATCCCATGTGTTCCACTTACCATGAAAGATCCAAAAATACCTTTTGTCTTTAAAAGGAAACAGTTCCTGTTAAAATATGTTACGCGATGATAATAAACAAAAGCCAAGGTCAGTCACTAAAAAAAAATAGGTGTGTACCTCCCGGAGTCAATTTTTGGTCATGGTCAATTGTATGTCGCTCTCTCAAGGGCTACTTCCCCACACGGGTTAAAAGTTCTAATGAAAGCCCATCCCGATCACCCACCCACGGCAACAAGGAACATCGTGTATAAAGATTTCCTTTCAGGAATCAAAATGCCACAGGTTTCTTTTACTTATATGCGAAAGTGTTATAAAAATTCATAACTACCGTCTGTTTATTAAATCTGTTCCTAGAATTACAAAAACCTCTAAGATTTAGACTATTAGCCTCTGTGTACCTTATGTGTTTTAGAAATTATACATTACATGTTCTTATCTGTATCCATACGTGCTATCAAAATTCGTATCATCATTCTTTGTTTATCAAATATGTCCATAGAACTACAATCACCCTTTGTACATGTAGTCGTTTCAGGAAAATGGAAGCAACAACCATCATTGATACTATTGGAATATGTCCATTATATAAAAGTATATGTCCGGAAATTATACGAGCCTAAGGGGACGCACACGTTATACGTAAACAATGTTTAAATAGTGCGTTTAGCAAACGATCGTTAAATGTTAACAAATATTAAATATTAGTCATTAAAAGAGTTACGGGACTAAATATACAAAACCGAAGATTGAAAGGGTGCGGTTTGACTTCCCTCCTTCTTAGTCGGCTGGAATTATAATCCTAATGGGATTAGGAAAGTCTTGGGATTATATATACATGTTTTGGGCCTTCATTCAA
>BQNB010100095.1:2578-23439 GCA_026074375.1 Tanacetum coccineum | reverse complement strand
TCTTGTCTTTTAGGGCGAGTGACGTATATTTTTCTTTCTTATTTTTGGAGGCCTCTGAGTATTTTTCAAGCACCACTTCATAGACTTTTAGATTGCCGATGAGCTCGTCGAGAAGTAGAGTCGACAAATTTTTAGATTCTTCAATAGCCGTTACATTCGGCCGCCATTTGGTTGGAAGCGCCCTTAGAAATTTCCTAACATGATTACGACTTGAAAAAGATTCGTCAAGTTCTTTTAGAGATGTATTCAGAAATTGAAATTTGTTCATATTGTTGAACAAACAAATCTTTTTTATTATCTTTGACTTTTGTATTACCTTGATGAGTGATTACTAGTGAGTTTCAAATATCTTTAGCCGTTTTACACATAAAAATCCTTTTGTATTCCTTTTTAGGCAAAACGTTATATAAAACCATTTTAGCCACGTTATTTTTAAAAAGCATTTTTTTATGTTCATCACTTTGTCTTTCATAAGGAACACTTTTCATCCCTACTGGTATTTGTATTTCTAAGAATGGGTTTGTAATCACCATCAACAATAATATGCCAGAGATCAATATCTTTAGACTTCACATAAGTTTCATATATATATTTTTCTAATGAATAAAACCATTAGCTTCAAAGAGTGGTGGTCTTTGCATAGATTTTCCTACTTTGTAGTTTTTGAAATCCATTTGATTGATTTTTTTGATTTTAAAAATACAATATATTTTTGAAAAACTTTAGTAACCTGCTCTTGATGTCAATTGTGGAAAACTAGAAGGGGGGTTGAATAGTTTTACCGATTTAAATTTATGTTTCAAGATTATATAGATCGAGTTTATGTGAAGATTGATGATATTGATTTAATCTACTTAATAAAATAAATAATAAAGACAAATAAGGTAAAGATAAATTAGGAAGAGATAGAACCTTGACACAAGTATTTATAGTGGTTCGGCTACAAGGACACCTTCCTTGCCCTACTACACTCCCCAAGTTCCCAACTCAAGAGTTCGTAATCACTAGTCTACAATCTCCTTGTCTGGCGGAGAAGCCTCACCACGTCGCTTATACTTTTCTAGTACTAAGCTAAATACCGGGTTCTAACAACGATAGAATCAACCTTACGTCGCTTACACTTTTTCCAGTACAAAGCTAAATATCAGGTCTCAACAAAGATAGAACCAACCCAATGTTATCAATACTTTACAAGGATGAAGTTTGTGAATACAATGAAAAATGATGTACAAGAATCAATAAGATGATCTTGATATGATGATGGAGACCAGCAACAAGAAAACTTGAGCTTGATAGTCTCGTATGCAATATCGGCAATTTCTTCTAATAAGAGAATCACCTAAAATGAGATATGAAACTAAACTAGATCCGAGATCAAAGGTTAGAGAGAGATATTAGAATGTTAGTGTTAGACTCAAAATATTAAGCCGAACAAGGAAGCTCGGCTACTAATTATGAAAACACGGTCTTTATTTAATTATATGTTGTAATAGGCTAGAAAGGGTAAACGGGCTCGTTAATTAATCTAATATTGTACGCATTTCGAACTAAGGCCCAAAGTAATCCCGAGCCTGACCCAAGACAAATACCACGCATCCATAAAGCCTTATATGGCCGGCCTATTAAAGTGGTATAAATACCCCTCTCCAAGGGTGGAGAGGGTGTTGGTTCTCATTTGTTCATATTACACTTGCAAGAATTAACCATCTCTTTTTCTTTCTTACTTTCTCTTTCTAAACTTCTCTCTACTCTTCTTCCTTTTCTCTAATATTATTTTTCTTGGTTCATCATGGTGAAGTGAAAGTGATTGCTTGGTTCCTAACATTTGGTATCAAGAGCCTCGGGTGGGTTTAGTGGTTTGTTGTTTGCTTATTTTGGTTTGGCTTATTTTCACTCTAGCTTATTTGATAATAAACTCAAATCGTTTTCATATAAAAAGATTACTAACTTTGTTTTACAATTATTTTGAGATTCACGTTGTCTTTAAACAGATTATTTTTCGAGCTTAAATTGATATTTAAAACATTCACAAATCAACAGTGATGGGCTGGTTTTCTCGATTAGTTTAATAGTGGTCTATCAAAAATTTGTCTACTTGTGTCTAATTGAAATAAAGATTATATAGGTCACGGTATTGGTTTGAATCTGTTTACTTCATCAAAAGCTTATTTCTTTCTAGTTTCTAGTTTTATCTTACATTAAAACGTTTCTTCTTCTTTTTAGTTTTTAGGAAATAAAAAACTTCCACTCTTCTTTCAACAAAAAAACCATATATAGCTTATTTCTTTTAGCTTATTTCGTGGCTCCTCTTATAGTGAAACAGCTTCTTAGGGCTTATTTTCATGTGTTTTAAAGCTTTTTAAGCGTATTTAACATTTTTTGTTTTTTTGTTGCGGCTTATTTCATTATTTTCAAAAATGTTGTAGCTTAAACTTGGCTTATTCTTGTCGGGTAAAGTAGCTTATTTGTTAAGCTATTTTTTGGCTTATTTGAGTGGTCCACGGTTTGAAACAACAAGGAGACCAAGATCTACATTTTTAGCAAGAAGAACTAGTATGTTTTTGTTGGTTTCTGTACAAGACAAAAATAGTACATGTTACGTTTTTGGTTCTATCTGAAGGCGAATAAAACATCAAGTGAGAGGCAAATAAAGCTTTTTGAACTAAAGGTGAATGAGGAAGATTTTGGTAGAAGGCGAATTAAGGCAAGTTTGTGTGTGAGGCGACTAACTCAACACCAAGAGGAGGCGAATAAGGGAATTTTAGTGCAAGGCGAATAAAGTTGTTTTTAGTGATAGGCGAATTAAGCAAAAGTTCAAGGAGGGGAAGTAAACTTGAACTAGGTGAATTAAACGATATATACTAGGCGAATTATACAAGTTGTGTGCTAGACGAGTTATACAAAGTTAAACGAGCCAGTTTTAAGTCGTTTCGGGTTTTCGGTTTCGAGTGTCGGTTAATTACGGGTCTTCTAACTTATACCATTACTATCGCGGTCTTTCAACGATCATCGTGGTATATTTACTTTTTACCGATGATAATCGTATGACTCCGCGAGATTAAAATAAAAAATGTTACCTTTAACCAATTTTTGAAACAAAGAAGAAATCTAAAAGGAGGGAAATTCGTTTTATTAATTACCTAAAATTGGAAAGTGACACATGCAGTCCCTGAGTTTCAAGACTAATTCACAACAAGTCCTTTCCTTGGTTATTAACCCTCATTGTTGAAATGGTTTTGCATCGTTAGTCCTTAGCTCTTATAATTCAGCCATTAGTCCCCCAAATTGAACAGTTTTTACACCGTTAGTCCCTACAACTTGAATTAACAACCATTAAGCATTTAACTTGGATTTCAATTACACCGTTAGTCATTATTTATGTTTTAATCAACCGCTAATTATTTTAAGTTGAAAGTGTGGTAACCGTTCATCGTTTTTAACTTATCAATCGTTAACAAAAGCTCAAGTTCTTCAACAACAACAAATTTTCTTTCATGGTTTCTTCTTGATTTTGTAAAATCCCGCGAAAGATTCCATTCTTTTCTCGGTTTAAATCAAAGACTTGTAAAATCCCGTGAACGAACAACAATCACTTTACCTACTTAAGATCCTACAAATCATTTTCACTTCACAATTCACGTTACAATGGAAACAAAAGATACTTTATCTTCGTGTTCGGATTTAGATGAACAAGAGATACAACAACTGCAAAAAGCAAGCAAAGATTTTGAAAGAGAACTCGCTGAACAAATTCAATGCACTTAAAACAACAACTCAACGTCTCGAAAGGTAGACTTTCACTAAACTGTCCATTGTTTCAATGAGCATTTTCACACCTCTTTCATACTGACGTCAGAACTTTCAAGTACGGGTTATCTCAAAACATAAATAACTTAGAAAAGCAACTCAACTATGAAATACTTCACGAGAAGGATTCTAAGTCTGCTCTAAGTGTGATTAAAGTGCAGTTTGACAAGTTCATACATTCAGAGATGCCTAAGTCTTCCAATTATGATTCTAATGCTCGAGAAGCAAGGAAAGACTTCAAAGACTACACTCAAATAGAAGCTTAATCCTTTAAAGACTTAATAACCCAACACATGGAATCCATTGAGCAATGTATTATAGAAAGAGCATGTCATGAACAAGAGATACAGAGTAGGTTGAAAAGGTTGAATGAAAGAAAGTTGCAGATTCAAGAGTGCATGGTTCAAAAGGTTAAAGCATCGGATGCTAATTCGGGAGAAAAAGACTATAGTAGGATTATATCAGACAAAGGGAATGATCAAGATTTAAAGAATCAAAGCAACACATCTGGAGATGAAAGCAACAGGTTAAGGAATGAATGCAATGACAAAAGCACTTCTGGGAATGATACATACATCAGACCTTCCTATGACACAGAACCAATGGTTGAGGTACCATATACTGCTGAATATAATGTGTTTACTGTTGACACACAATGTTCAAAGCAACCTGAATGCATTATTAACACATGTGTAGTGGAAAAGGTTGATAGTAATGTCATTCCTGATTCACCAGATATGTGTGAAAATGATATTCAGACTGATCATAATGCTGTAGAATGTGACGATGAGCGTGTTGTGCTTGCTAATTTAATTGCAAATTTAAAACTTGATCTTGATGAAAATAAAAAGATTCAAAGCAATTAAAGAAAGCAAACACATCACTTGCTCATGAATTGAAATAGTGCAAATCTATTCTTGCGAAAACTAGTAGAACTCTCGGGGAGTCTAATAGTATTCGGAATAGTTGTCTAATTGAATTTCAAAATAAACAGACTGAGCTTGAGACGTACAAGACCTTAAATGACCGTACAGTTGACTATAACAAACTTGTTAAGTTAAATGAAACTCTAGGACTACTAGCTCAAAAATAATTTGACATAAAAGAAGGTTTAAAACTTAAAGCCTATGAAATTTCAGTTGTCAAAGAGAAACACGATGAGTTAATCAAACAGAGTCTTTTAACAAAGTCACATTACGAAGGTCTTGTCAAAGAGAAAACAAAGGTAATAACGGATTTAAAACTTAAGGAAGAAAAAGACATCGACAAAATGATTTTAATAGAAAAGCAATTAAAGTTTTTGAATGAAATTGTTTACAAAAGGAATCAATCAATTCAAACCATTCATATGTGAGCTCCCAAAAGCCGAACATTCAATGGTAGACCAACCTTTGCAAATCCAATGTACCTCAAAAAGGCTCAATCTGAAAAACCATGTTTGTATGAGATCCCAAATGACCAATCTGATCCTACAAACAAACTCGTCCCTGATAGGGAAGAGACTATGACTCTTGAAAAAGAGAGTTGATCAAAATTGAATAAAGACTTAGTGAGACCTTATGACTACACAAAGCTAAATAGTCTTTATGAAATTTTCAAACCAGCGTCACAAGAATATCATGAACAGTTAGCACATGCAAATGAAGTAAGGAAGAAAATGTGGAGAAAATCTTTTATGAAATTTAAACCAAATATTTTCAAAAATATCGGTTTCTTACTTGATTCAAAACCAATAAGTAAAAGTAGACAAGCGTACAATGTCATGACAAATAACATAAATCACTTTAGAGAACTTGTTCATCAAGCTTGGGAAAAGCATTCTCATAATCATTTTCATGCCCCAACTGCTCATGATATGGAAGTGCTAATAAAAACATGTTTGATGCCTCTTGCCATAAAGACATAGAATGATAGTTTCACATTTGTTCATGAACTTAAGTAAGAAATGAATGCTGATTTAAAGTACGTTGAATCCTTTGAAAATGAAATTGACAAACTTGAATCTGATAAAGCAGAATTTTCAAACATATATGATATACTTTTGCAAGAATGTATGTCTAATGATGTTATGTATTCATATTTGCATTCGTTATCTTCATAAAGTGAAAGAATGTGAATGCATTGCACAAAAGCTTTTAAAAGAAACTAAATCAGTTAGTAAAGAAGTTTACACTGAGCTTTACGAAGTTTTGATAAATTAGGAAGAAAAACACTCGATTTCTCTTGAACTAGCTTTAACAACATCTCAATAACAAGATGAAAAATGTGACACACTTTGTAAAGAAAGAAGCATCAAATGTATTTAAAAAAGAACGTGATACAAAATTTTGAATTCAAGATTTGAAAGCTCAATTCCCAGATAATAGAACATTTGCTATAAGTGAGTTAAAGAAACTCATTGAGAATTGCAAAGTAAAGTTTATGAAAACAAATCTGTGGAAACTAAGTTTGATAAATCATCTGTTGTTCGACAACCAAATGCTTAAAGGATTCCAAAACCATCATTTTTAGGCAAACCGGCTCCTTTTTCAGACTCTCTTGAGAGGAAAAGTTTTTTACAAACAAAGTCGGTTCCCAAAACTAATGTGTCAGAGAGTTTATCAAAACCAATCACTATACAGATTTTGCCTCAAACAGCAAGGCAAGCTGTAAGAAACACAAATGTGATTAAACCAGGCATGTATCGAATTGACACTAGGACAACACAAACTAGAGCACCACAGTTGCCTCAGACTTCTAGGAATACTAATGCTTGTGTGTCTACCTCTACAGGAGTAATTCACAGAACTAATGTTAGCAGACCACAGCTTAGGAGCACTCAAATGAAAGATAAGGTCGTGCTAAACAATAGTCAAGTGAAGGATAAGAAGACTGAAATAGAAGAACACCCTAGGATTTCTAGTATTTCTAATAAAACAAAGTCTGTAACTACGAGTAATGACAGTTTAAAATCCAGAATTTCAAATGTTAATGTTGTTTGTGCTACTTGTGGAAAATGTGTGTTTAATTCGAATCATGATGCTTATGTTTCTAAATGTTTGAATGACGTGAATGCTAGAACTAAGAAGCCTAAAGTAGTGCCTATTAGTACTAGAAAACCCAAAAGTCAAGTGAACAAATCTGTTGCAACACCCCCTAAGAAAATAGTTGCATCATAATCCACTATTCAGAAATCCAAGATTTACTATAGGATGTTGTATGATAAAACTAGTAAGGCATGGAAATGGTGGATAGAACAACAATGCCTATTGGGATATAAATGGGTTCCTAAGACAAAAACAAAATCGGTGCCTAAAGTTAGGAATGAGAATGTGAAAAAGAAAGTTAATTTTGCTATAGATAATGCATCTAGGATAACTAATGTCTTGAAACTCACAAATACTTTAGGATCTAATTTGTCAAGTATTCCATCGTCATTAATTTCTTGGTAGATTGTTTTCAACTCAATCATATTTCATTGTTGACTCCGGATGCACAAAGCACATGATGGGCAATCTAACGCTGTTGTGTAATTTTGTTAAAAAATATCTAGGTGCCGTTCGGTTTGGCAATGATCAGTTTACACCAATTCTTAGTTATGGAGATCTGGTTCAAGGAAATATAACGATAAACAGGGTTTATTACATCACAGGCCTCATTCATAATCTCTTCTCGATTGGTCAATTTTTTAATGTGGATCTGGAAGTTGCTTTTCGAAAATCTACGTGTTTTGTTAGAGATCTTCAGGGAAACGATTTACTCGCCGGTAACCGTGGATCTGATCTTTATACAATTTCCCTTCAAGAAACAACTTTATCAACTCCAATCTGTCTCATGGTTAAAGCCTCACCAACTCAAGCATGGTTATGGCATTGAAGACTTTCTCATCTTAACTTCGACTACATCAACCTGCTTTTAAAAAAGGATGTCGTGATTGGTTTACCGAAACTAAAATATGTTAAGGATCAACTATGTTCTTCTTATGAAGTGAGTAAAGCAAAAATAAGTTCATTCAAGACAAAGTTTGTTCTAAGTTTAAAAGGATGGCTAAATTTGCTTCATATGGACTTATGTGGTCTAATGCGGGTTGCTAGCATAAATGGGAAGATATATATTCTGGTAATTGTAGACGACTACTCCAGATATACTTGGACTTTATTTCTAAGATCTAAGGATGAAACACTAAAAGTTCTAAAAAATTTCCTCACAATGATTCAATGAATTCTTTAAGCCCTAGTAATTTCTGTTCGAACTGACAGAGGCACAGAGTTCTTAAACAAGACATGCATTCTTCAAAGAAGAAGGAATTGAGCATCAAACTTCCACTCCTCAAACACCTGAACAGCACGGCATTGTCGAAAGATGAAACCATACTCTGGTTGAGGCTGCTTGAACGATGCTTTCAGCTTCTAAACTTCCTTTGTTCTTTTGGGCTGAAGCAATTGCAATAGTATGCTATACTTAAAACAGATCTATCATCATCCCGACACATGAAAAAACAACATATCACATCATCAATGACAGGAAACCTTCAATTAAACACCTTCACATTTTTGGTTACACGTGATACTAACCAGAGATGGTGGAAAATCTAGATTACTATGGAGTTTGATCTCAGGCTTATCTAGGATATAATAACAAACGATAACAATTTGCATATCGGATATACAATCCACGTCACAAACTCGTTACCTCCTTACAGTAGAGAGAGAGAGAGCTAGATTCTAGATAGAGTGTAGAAAGCCCCAATTCTATATGATTAGTATAGAACGATTACCTAACAGTAACAGGATCAAAGATACTTTGATCTTGAGGCTAAACCATACTCTAAACGTCTACATCTTTTTATGTGCACATACAAATCACCCATAAACTATGTCTACGGATCTCTTTATATATAGAGAGTCCATAAGACTTACAAAGGAATCTTAATTATATTAGGAAAATAAATCTTCCTAATCTTTGATCTTTATCTTTTAAGGAGATCTTTTAGAATCCTTCATCTTTTGTAGAATTCCATATTTTCAATTTAGATCCTTGTTGTTTCATTCTTTTGTTCTTTTGTATCATTGTTTTTTATCATCAAATCAATAAATCCCAACAATCTTCCTCTATTTGATGATGACAAAACCGTCTTGTGCATGAACTTCCCCTGAAATTGAGATCTTCATGAATGAAACAAAATTCCCCTTAACTTAAGATTTCCTTTGAACTTCCATGCCATGCCACCACACATAATAAGTTGCAAATCATATATCTCTGTATCATCTTCCTTTTTTTGTCACTATCATATAGGGGACTATGAACTTATGCAACTATTATCTTTACAACTACAAACTATATATCCAACTTCTAATCCATGCTTTCCAATGTCTCAAATTACCCTCCATGACGCATAATAAGATAAATGAATTCAAGTAGTAGAAACATAATCTAGTAGTAGTAATAATGACTTAACAGTAGTAAGAATCAAAACCTTCCCCTCAAGTGGTGCATGTAACATATCCAAATGGTTAAACACTTTATTATATGCTTCCCTGAACCAATTATATTAAACCATCTCTTATGACCAAAAAGTATAGAATAACAAAGAACTATACGATATAACAACCCACAGTAGTAACGAATACCACGTAGTACCATCCATGAAGAGCAGCACTAAAAATGACTAACAGTAGTAATCGATACCAAGCAGTAGTAACAATGAAGAGCAGCGCTAATGGTTGAGCAGTAGTAAAAATACACTAGCAGTATTAACTACTAACTAGCAGTATTAACTACTAACTAGCAGTATTAACTATTAACTAGCAGTATTAACTGTTGTAGAGCAGCAGTAACCATGTATGAAGCAGTAGTAACTTCCAATCAGTATTAACATGATAACCACTTCAATAAACTTTCCACAAGAACCTGAACTCGAACTCTTAGCTTCCCATTTCATATCACTTTACTGTTGATTTACACTGTCGTATTCGATCATCATCTTGCGAGGTTTTTAGGAAATTAGGGTTTCTAAAAAATGACTCTAGAATTAAAAAACCCTAGTGTGTGTGTGTGTGTGAGTGGTTTTATCATCTACATTCCTCAATTACTTCTCTTATTTCCAAGTGTTCAAAGAGAAACTTCCAATAACAATAACAAGAACACTATTAAAAATAATGATTAAAGAGAAGTAAAACCATACCAACTTCAACTTTTCTGCAGCAGATTTAAAAATTTTATATCTTTCAATTAAAAGCTCATATTGAAGATCCCTCAGGTGAGAATATGCCTTTATGAGTAAAGAACCTTCAATAAAAATTTCGTTAAGATCCAACGGTTAACAAATGAGATATCCCCTTTTTACCATAGCTGTGCAGAAAGTGACAAAAATCGAATACAAAATCTTCTCTTCTTCGATTGTAAAACCTTGTAGATCCTATATCATGAGGCACTTGGCTTTGATACCAATTATTTAGTTTGATCTAGGCTTATCTAGTATCTAATAACAAAGATAACAATTTGCACAACGGAATATAAATAAGAACAATGTTATTTAACAAGGTTTTTCATTCACGTACAAGCTCCAATTCTATATGATCAGTATAAAACGATTACCTAACTGTAACAGGATCAAAGATACTTTGATCTTGAGGCTAAACCATACTCTAGACGTCTACATCTTTTTCTGTGCACACACAAATCACCCATAAACTATGTCTAGGGATCTCTTTATATATAGAAAGTCCATAAGACTTACAAAGGAATCTTAATTGTATTAGGAAACTAAATCTTCCTAATCTTTGATCTTTATCTTTTAAGGAGATCTTTTAGAATCCTCCATCTTTTGTAGAATTCTATATTGTCAATTTAGATCCTTGTTGTTTCATTCTTTTGTTCTTTTGTATCATTGTTTTTGTATCATCAAATCAATAAATCCCAATAGATAGGATGAAAGAAAAAGGGGATCCGTACATTCTGGTGGGATACTCCACTCAGTGTAATGGATATCATGTTTACAATAAGAGAACCTGATTGATAGTTGAATCCATATATCTTAGATTTGATGAAATCAAATAGATGTCAGATTATGACAACTTTGGCACCGTCCCCCAACTACAAAATGTTTCTCCTACAGCTGATACAAAGAGTCCTGTCACACAACAGAACGATTAAGTTATATCTTCTTTCGGTCCCTTTGTACGTATGAATTTTTAAATATTAGGTACTTCAAGTGTCAACAATTCTTCTTCTCCCACTGACAATTCTAAACAACAAGACACACCACCTACAATGAATATTCAATCTTCAACAGAACCAACAAATCCAACAAATGTTAATGCTAAGGAAAACAACGATAATCAAGCAGAGGATACACAGTTCCATCAAGATGAATTTATCAATCCTTTCTGTACATCGGTACGAGAATTTGATGAGTCTTCTTTACGCAATATTGATAATTTAAATATGCATACCTTCTATCAACCACACGATTCTAAATACCGATGGACAAAAGATCACCCACTAGAACAAGTTCGTAGAAATCCATCCAAGCTAGTGCAAACAAGACGACAACTTGCAACAGATCCTAAAATGTGTATGTTCACACTCACCGTGAGTACTGCTAAACTAAAAACCATTAAGGAAGCAATGGCTGATTCTGCATGGATAGAGGCAATGCAAGAAGAGCTTCATCAGTTTGACATACTACAAGTTTGGGAACTCGTTGACAAACCCTTTGGCAAGAACGTAATGAAACTAAAGTGGTTATGGAGGAACAAAAAGGATGAAGTTTCAGGTATTTCTCATTTGGAAGACATTTGGATGAATTACACGTGACTTGGGCTCATTTGGAGAAGAAACGGACAAAAATACGGACCAACACCAAGACACTTAAAGATTTGTGCTCACGGAGCCTGGAGACGGCGTCACAAGCTATATTAAACGCCGTCACAACTCATCAAGTGACGGCGTCACACAGTTCAAGATGGCATCAGCTCGCACCAACTCAAACACAGATCTAGAAGATTCATTTTATGATGGCGTCACGACTAAAACGCGACGCCGTCGCGTCGATTTTCTTACATATACAAACCCGAATTTAGGGTTTTCAGTGTGTAACTTTAGAATAAAAAGAGGGTACGAGCCCTAGTTCGTTTAGCAGCTGTAGGAGACGATTTTAGGGCCTAAAACCCCTATTGTACTTCTTCCAATTCATGTTTTAATCAAGTAAGGTTTACTTAACCATTCAATATGTCTATGTGTTGTTTGATCTATTATTCTTGCTTTATCTTTAACATGCTTGGCTAAACCTATTATTGTGTTTATTTATGATTGTATGAAACCTAGAATGTAGATCTTAGTGATGTTGCTTCTTGTGATGGATGTGCAGGTTAGGTCTTAGAAAACCAGCTTTCTGTCTATAATCGCTGTTGATGTGTCTAGGGAAACGTGATTATGTAGAAAGGATACCATCGGGTAACAGTCTTCATACTACCTTGCCCCCTAATATGGTTTATCCACTTTTAATGTATTTTACATGCACTTAGTAAACTCCTAAGGGCCGTGTAATAGTCTTCATACTACCTTGCATGTGAGTTGCTCTAGCGCCATACTAAGTAGACGGCGGGTTCATGTAATTCGTTCATGCTTTAGGAAATAGTTACACAGATCATCACAAAGGTGACAAGGCAACAACACTAGGAGAAGCAATATAGGGAGTAATACATGATTAAATAGACATAATCTGTTATCTTATTGTTATCACCATTAGCAAAGAATTATATTTAGTTTATTAGCTTAAACCAACCCACCTCTTAATTATATGATTTACTTGCTTTCTATAAAATACAAAAATACAAAAATAATCTTCCTTCAACCTTTAGAATTTGTTAGACCGTGATCAAGCCTTCCTAACCTATTCCCCGAGTGAACGATAAACAACCTTGAGTCTTGTCTATACTACACTACAACGATTAGGTGCACTGCCTAGGGAGTTGTAAAACTTCTCGTGTAGAAGTCCTACGACAACCGCACATCAGTACATATCAAAACTAATCAATCCCAAATAAGAGCGAACCCATCTCTTCACAGGGTTCATCTAATGTAAATATTCTATCAACATCTTCTTTGTATAAACATTCCATTTTTAATTATGTTAGAAAATATTTTTGAAAAAGAAAATACAAAAATATAAAATCTCAAAAAGAAAATACAAAATCAGAAAAACAAAAAATTTCCAAAAAGAATCTTCTCGACATGTCTCTTGGAATCGATAACATTTACGTACCTAGAAATGTTGATTAATATCGACACGGGCGTGTAAATGAAGTTCGAACAGGAGTTTCAAATGCTTTCAAAACATGTCATTTCTAATTTTCTTAATGGTTTATTATTAAATGTCAGATAATAACCCGTTCTTCAAAGAAAAGGAAAATGTACGCTTCAGTGCATTTATCCTTAACAACGAAAAGAGAAATCTTTTCGGTCTTGAGCTATTCAACAAAACATTCAAAGTTTTGTAGCTCAAGTCAATGGCTTGTTATTAAATGACAGATAACAACCCGGTCCTCAAATAAAGGAAAGTGTGCAATCATGTACATTTATCCTCACAACGAGAAGATAACAACTTCTCGGACTTGAGCTGACATAAAAAGTCAATTCAAAATACATTCAAAGTCTTTTGAGCTCAATTAACATTCGTTTTTTAAAACATGTTGAACACAATTTTTTAAGAATTTCTCAAAAGGTTCTTCAAAATCTTTCAAAATTGTATGTTCGACACTCCCTCCTCATACATCTTTCAAAATTCGAATCATTTTTTTTATAATGAATCAATTTTTGAGGGGGGGCTTTTAAAACCAAGTTTTAATGCGCTTAGGCACATACTCACATGTCTATTTTGTGTGTCAAACATTTCAAAAATGTTTAAACAAATGAAAATTGTTAAAATGTTAATAATATTTAAACACATATTTTGTAAAAACGTATACAAGTAGCTCAAACTCAATTTCACATAGAATTTACAAAGTCATAATCCTATTATCTTAATTGGTGTCATATGTGTGAAATTAAGGGGGAGCCAAAGAAAACGTTCCATTAATTCATGCTATGTAGGTGTCAACATTTTTCTCCCCATGCAACATTTTTATGTCTCAAATTTTAATCACATGGTATTTCAAAAACTATGTGAATTAGTATTTAAAATAAGGGGAAAATGTAATTAAAATGTGATCTTGAAAATAATAAGTGATCTAATCGACTCAAAGTGCTTGATACTCTTTGGAAAAGGTATTATGGTTACGATCTTATACCCAATAACATCTTAATTCACGAAGATTATGAAGTCATAAGGTGGTTAGGTTAGGTACTAGTCCTATGATCCAACCAAAATCAGAGGGGTCTACCCAAGGACAATCCATAGTTAGAAATAGCAGTCATTAGGTATGATTGGAGATGAATGAGAATAAGAGAATAATGCCGACTAAGATTGAGCCAACGCTAGAACAATCATAACAAGGTGTTAGTAATGACGTCTTGGTAAGCATTGAAGGGGTTGAAGAATGAAAAATAAATGTATGGATAAAGGGTCTAAAGAAAGAAGCCATCCATACAACTTTAGGCAGAAATCGGGTCAATACATAATTTACCTGTTTACACAAAGATGAATTCTAATATTGAAGAATGACATCATGGACCCTGTGATGCAATGCACATCCCTTCCCAGCCATTCAAGTTTCTCTCAAAAGATACTTGTCTCATTTGTCACAAAGATATACACGAGTTCTATTGACTTTCTCACTCCGAGTTAGTTGATATTGAATAGGTGGCACTCTGCTCCAGCCTCCGAGTACTAAAAGCAAAACACACTAATCGAGTCTAGAGCCAAAAGATCAATAAATAAATCTCATTATGACACATTCCATGACAAACACTTGTTGAACACCAATAAGTTCACAAGCTGTTAACAAGAGTCCTACGCAGTATCCTTATGATTTTGCCAAAACATTCAGAGTGATGCTCTTTAGTATTCATAGTGATGAATAGAAATCCTTCCAGAGTCAACATCAAGCAACTCTATGGTAGGTGACTTGCGAGATTCTATATGAATCGAACTTGTGATAACTGGATATCGATACTTGTCCAGTAAATGAATTGACGACTCAATCAGTAAGATAGTAACTAACCGATTTACTCATAACGTGTTATCTGCTTTGAGACGTTCTGATATTGAGAACAAGCTAGCATGGTGAATCTAATACATCTGTATTAGAGGATCTTATGCTTAAAGCTGGAAATCCTGTCAAGGAGATTCTTCTAAATTGAATCTACCTGATCACAGGTCGGTCCTCACGGAACCAGAGGTTAATCCAACCAAATCCGGGCGAATGACAAAGCCATATTCGTCCACAAGCTTTATTGATGACTATTTTATTTTAGGATTCATATAAAGATGGAGATGGAGATACCTTATTCTAGCAGAGTCTGATTCATTACCACATGCTCATGCTCAAACTATAAAGACATACTATAAGCATCAAGATTCAAGAATTAAGAAAGCTCAAGAATTAAAGACAAAGACTTCTGCAAACTTTGATATTAAAAATAACTCCTCAAAAACCAAGCTTCAGGGGAGATTATTAGAGAGCTTTTAAGAAGATGCAAAGTATGAGCATGTTGGTCAAGACACAAGATCACAAGATGGCAAAGACGATCAAGACAAACAAGGAAAAGATTTAGAGATCTCAAAATCAAAGACAAAGTCGAAAGAAAACGACAAAGGCTCAAGATCAAAGATCACACAGCATGAAGGAACAAGCCTACAACATAATAAAGTCCAAAGATTTAAGAAGTCAATGACAAAGCAATCTCAACAAGTTCAAGGAAGCAAGATTCAAGATCTCACCTCAAGAATTTGAAGACCACACATTAAGGGAGATTGTTAGCCTCAAAATATGTGTGTGAACATGGAAGCTCAAAATCTGCAGGAAGCCTCGCTTTGGGGGAGATTGTTAGTCTCAAAATATTGAGTCGAACAAGGAAGCTTGGCTACTAATTATAGAAGCATAGTCTTTATTTAATTATATGTTGTAATAGGCTAGAAAGGGTAAACGGGCTCGTTAATTAATCTAATATTGTATACGTTTCGCACTAAGGTCTAAAGTAATCCCGAGCCCGACCCAAGACAAATACCACGGTCCATAAAGCCTTATATGGCCGGCCTATTAAAGTGGTATAAATACCCCTCTCCAAGGGTGGAGAGGGTTTTTGGTTCTCATTTGTTCATTTTACACTTGTAAGAATTAACCATCTCTTTTTCTTTCTTACTTTCTCTCTCTAAACTTCTCTCTACTCTTCTTCCTTTTCTCTAATCTTATTTTTCTTGGTTCATCATGGTGAAGTGAAAATGATTGATTGGTTCCTAACAGTTAGAGAGATGTAAGAGAAATGGGTGAGGAAAACATGAGAAATGGCTTGCTATTTATAGGCAAAAAATGGCATTGTTTACAGGATCTGGCGGATCCCTTTCAATAGGGATTCGACTAGTGTTAGGCAAGGGATCCGGCTATCTGATAGTGCAAATCCTGATTTTCAAGATCAAATCTTCTAAAATCTTTTGCAATCTTCTAAGATCTTGTGTGATCTTCCAATATTTGGTTTAGATATGAAAATATTATGTTGATGTCATGCATGATGTAAAATGTAATTCTTTTTACAAAATTTCTAAAAATAAACGTGTAAGTAATTTTGTGTTACTTGTATAATATGTAGTTTTGTAAAAATATATCTTATGCACAAAACCTTGAGTTTGATGTATGATGGGTATAATAAGTTAGAAAACTATTGGTTTAAAACTTACGTATTTTATTTTTTACTTATAATAATTTTATGATTGTTATCGACAAAACATAGAAAGATCGCAAAATATAAATAAACTTTTTTATGACTTATTTGCATTAACATATGTTTATGTTTTGTGCTTGGAAATGAAAATAAATACGGAGTAGTTGTTTTATACTTGTGTAGAATGATGTAGATTTTGTTATGAGTGTTTGATTATATTTGTATGCATGAATTCATGATTTATATAATGAGTTTGTTTGAATGAAGATTTGTTCAATTAACTTGTTGATAAAACCTAATCTGATCTAAAGGTCGCAAGAATTTCTCGTTAAGTTTTTATTCCAAAAAGTTAGTGCATGAATTATTATGGTTTTTGATACTTGACAACTATCATTTAAACTTGTTAAACGAACTTGTAATAATTTAAACACGAATATAGGTCAAAAGGACTTGTAGAAATAAATTGGATAAATCACGTTTTCTAGCAAATGGTTCTTAAATGGATTAGTCATTGTCGATCTTTATAGGTCGAAATGGTCCACCATCAAACTAATATAAATATGAGATTTTCATGAAATACAAAAACGGATTAGAACTCGTAACACTAGATTTGTGCATCATTTACCTTGATTTAACTAAACGAATCAAACACTCTTTATAAAGAACGTTTATTTCCACACAAGTATTGTTTTTAATTTGATTAAATCTTGCTTAAAACGGGTACGTTGAAATGTTTGCATAAATTTTGCTTCTTCTTCGTGAGACATGGGTGTGTCATCATCATTGCAATCCGCAATTGAGTGATTACCTCTGCAACTATTGCATTCGGTATGCGATTTCATTTCTTTGTATCGAGCATCCATTTCTATGGCCATGGTATCCAGTCTTGCCATTATTTTTTCAGTATCTGAATTACTGCTGCCTTCATCGGCGAAAGCTATAGTTTTACGGATGAGAGTTTTAGGTTTTTAGTTTTTAGCATAGTCAAGTTTGAGTAAGACTTTGTCTTCAAGAAGTTGATAGGCTTGATTTGGCGATTCATAAAGAAAGATGCATCCTGCCGCAACATTTAAGGATTCTTGAGTTGTTTCATCAAGACCATGATAGAAAATTTTGATTATATTGCCTTTCATTAGACCGTGTCCATGGTAATTTTGAGTAATTCATTCATGCGAAGCCATGCATCGGTTAGAGTTTCACGTTCATGTTGGGAAAATCCTCGGATTTCTTTGAGAAGTCAGTCAAATAGAGTTGGGGGAAATCTGCTTATAAAAGCAGTTCGAAGTTTGTCCCAAGATCCAATAGTTCCTTCGTTAAGTTCATCCAACCAAGTTTTTTCTTCACCCGTGAGTGATAGGGGAAACATCATAAATCAGACGACTTTGTTTTCGGTTGCTCCGTATTTAAACATGTCACATACACCAATAAATTCGTGAATGTGTTTGTGAGGATCGGTTTTATTGCGACCATCAAATTGGTTTCCTTTGATAAGGGTCAAATGATTACCTTTGATTGAAAATCCATTTTCAGTTGCGGGTATCGTGATTGTTGGACCAAGAGTCAAGGCGATAAGATGGTCAGCTGCCCACATGGGTTCATCATCGGGATTAGCCAAGGGATCGTAGAATTCAACAAGATTAAGGAAGAATTGAAAATGAGTGATATCAAGGATAGGTGGGTATATTTCTCTAGGGTTTTTGGGTTGTTCGTCCTTTGATAACATCAAATAACGTCACTTTTATAGCATCATTTATCCCATGTAAATTACCCATTTTATATAATTATTGCAAGAATTGTTAATTGATCGTTTATATTAGAGAATTGTAGTACTTATGGAGTATTTTGTGAAGATTAGCAAAAAGAAGCGCATTTTGGAGCTTAAACGAAGAAATCTGAAGAAATTGATTCTGACGTTCTATACGCCGTATCCATCAAGAAAGATACGGCGTATCTGCGCTTGCACTTCACACGAAACCATGAAGAACAAAGTCCAATACGTCGTATCCAAAAGACTTCTATACGCCGTATCCAAGATATAGTAATAAAATATTTAGAAGATATTAAACGTGGTCCCTACTCCAAGAAATTTCCAATACGCCGTATTGACTTCAACCAATATGGCGTATAGACTAAATTCCAGACAATATAAATAGAAGGCCTAAAAACAAGCTTAGGTGTGTTTGATCATATTTTCGATACCTTAACCAGAAAAGTCGATTTTCAGAAGACAAGAAGAGCAGAAAAGGTCAAGCAAAGCTACTAATTCCATAGGAAACACTTTGTAATCTCCTATACTTTAGTAATCGTTTGATTTTTGGTATTATTTGTCTAACTCGGTTAGTTTACCTTGGTTGAATTATTATTCTTGTATTAATTACAATGATTAAGGGCTAATACCCTTGGGTATTAGCCATGATTATGAAGATTTAAATGTTTGGTATGTTTACATCGACTACTTAATTTATTGTTGATCGTTGTTTTATGTTTATCAATTTATACTTGTTTACATGCTTTTGTATGCGACCTATCATTCAACTGGATCTAGTGATACCGACCAATTTAGCTAGATGCAGAGATGGCTCTCCATATAGTAATTTATATATCTAGATTAATAGGATCACAAATAATGCCCTATCTTTACCTTTTGTTTATGTGAACATGTTAGACTAGTAGGTGACATAGGGTCAACAAATAACGTACTGATTTCTTTGGTAAAGACTTGGACATTGGACTACTAGAATATAAATTGCCATTAAGCAGTAAGTGGGTAATGTCTCCATGAGCTAGGGTTTAATAAGATAACCATTATTAATTTCCTAAGATAGATTATAATCAGCGAATAGGATGCTTTATGCGGATGCGTTTAATTGTGACAGAATTCTACATGTCTAGGTTTTAGGAAAAAGTACCGCCTAAATCTTGGAATGATATCCGCTTCAAAATAAGCACTCATTTCACTAAATAAACAAACTAACGTTTTAATTAGATTAATCATGGTTAATACAGTTTTCTTATATTTGGCTAGACCTCTCTTTTATCTTTTGTTTATCTGCTTGCGTGTGTTATTGTGTCTTAAATTGATCTAAGTTACCACAAAACTTATGCCACTCTCTCAGACTGAAACCCCCTTTATCTGTTAGAATTAGGACTAACATAGGTTTAACATAGGTTTAATATAGATTAGAATTAACATAGTTTAAATTAACTTAATTTAGTTAACAAAAATATTAATAGAATAAAAGATTAACGTTCTCGCTCTTAGTGATCGACACCCTACTTACCAACGAAGCTATATCTGATCGGGTACACTGCCCGTTAAAGTGTTGTTTTAGGTAATGTCGGCAAAATATAAATGTAAAACTTGATAAAAAAATAATTACCTAACTACGACGACACATCAAGTTTTTGGCGCCGTTGTCGGGGTCTGAAATTGTTTAATCTTTACTTTTATTTAATATTTTGGTTTTTAACATTAGATTAACTTAACCTTTAAAATTAGTGTAAACTTCTATGTTTTTATTTGTTCTTGATTGTTTGTGTGTTTGTTTTTGTGTGTTTGATTTTCTGCATTGTATATTTTGCATATTTGTATGTTTGCCTGTTTTCTGCATTATTACAGTCTTCTGTAATATTCTGAGTTGAATACTGAATACGACGTATTCACCTTCTTGGATACGATGTATAAATTTTTTCAAACCAATACAACGTATTCGAATCTATCATCAATACGGCGTATTCAGTATTGCTAAATACGACGTATTAGGCTATTTGACTTTTTTTATTTCCTAGCTAATTTATTATAGGAAAAAAATGGACGACCCCAACATTACTATAGAAGAGTATATCAGGCTTGAGGAAGAAAAAGCTCATAGGCGTGGTAAGGTGTATAACTGGGAAACTGCTACGTATGGTAAGATCTGGTATGATGAAGATGTTCACGACCTCAGATCTATTGAAACTGAATTCCTAGCTATAGTCTTTAATGATGCGTTAACATATGAAGTAGCACTCTTATGTGAACCCACGGTAAATCCTCTTAACAACAATCAAATTGATTTTAGAATATCGTTTGACGAATCTAACGATGAAGATTACATCGTAATTTATGACAAAAATTCATTAACTTATAAAATAATTTCTGTCAACAATTTAAAAACGGATTTGAAAAAATGATATTATAAAGTTAATATGCCTTCATTTCCGTCATCCGAACCTACGGTCAGTTATTTTAATGATTTCGACTACTACAAAGA
>BQNB010100094.1:0-24782 GCA_026074375.1 Tanacetum coccineum | reverse complement strand
ATGTGATTTAGGAGACTAAAATCACAAGTTAAAAAAAGGAAAAAAGAATCGCAAGTTAATCTTTGACTGAACTTAAATTCAGACAATGTCTAACACTATGTTGTCGAGTTAAAAAAGTAAAGTAAAAGGAACTAAAATGTTTCAGCCCAATTTTGGATGAAACACTTTACTTTAAAAACTAACCAAATTACACTATTTTTTCATTCATTTTCCTTTTCTTTTCTTCTTTAAGTGCAACTCAAGAACGCAACTTTTTCTATTTCTTTTTATTTTCCTTGAATCATACTCGAAAACACAATGTAAGTGGGCCTTATGTTTGATTACACACTTCATACTCCATCAATTAACTTTAGTTTGACCATTCCACATCCGATACTCTTGTTTATGCAAGTCGGCTTCACTTCTAAATTGTATGACAAGTAGAAGTGTTTAAAGGTGTGTATGGTGCGATGTGTTTGGGAATGTTGAGCGTTGTAATTTTGAATATTCTTTCGTCAAGCAACAAATAGCTTTGTTTATTTTTTCGTAATGCTCATTTTTAAACATTATATGAGGTAACATTTTTTACATTACCAAATCTTTTTTAAAAAAAATGCTATTTGTCATAGGTAATCATTGCTACTCGTTACTGTTATTTTCGCCAAACAAACTCAAGTTAATCGGTGATTTTGACCAGACCGATTTTTCACCCGATTTGCCTTATTTTTCAAGGTGTATGGCCGAGTAGCGATTAATCGGCGATTACAAGGCCGCCTAGGCCGATTTTTGCAACATTGGGATTATGTTTTGACTATTCATACCCCCAAATATACCTTGAAAACACCTCAAGAGAGTAATGTAGTGATTTCAAATTCGCAGGAACATTGTATCGTAATCTTTATTTATTACATACCGGTATAAAAACTGAAGGAATAATTGGGATAAATATTATAAATACCGTGAGGCGTGGTGGCATAAACAAGTCTCACGCCAAGTGGCCATGACGAAGCCATAACCTATCATGAGGCGTGATTTATTTATTACTATATACATTATATAGTTTACAAAAAGTGTTATACATAATAAATAAAATCAAAAAACTATCACTATATTTAATTTTTTCTATTTTAAAAAAAATCATCGGAGTTGAATTCAAAAAAGCATCACACCTCACGTCTTAACGTGCTTTATCGCGCATTTCCACGCTTCACCTCACGCCACGTTTAAGTCCGAGTCTTTAATTTATTTCGTAACATGAAAGTCACGCTCTGCGTCTTAACGTCGCTTTATTGCCACCATATCACGACTTTTACAACCTTAATTATGGTTCTCTTATGACGGTTGCATCGTAGTTATGGTTGCATCATAGTCACAGGGATCGCGAAACCCTTAGCGATTTCCGATCTGGTACAATCGTTCCCAATCGCGGTACGGTTGCGAACCGGATCGTCAGGGATCGCGAACCGAAACCTATAAGCGTCGTTCCCAATCACACCGGATCGCGATCCAACAATTAGCAAATCGACGATTTATAGGCCTCGAAGATGAACACTTGACGGAAAAAAGAAAGGTCGCCGGAAGAGCCACAAGGAAGATGAAGACTAAAAAGTACATGGGGACTATAAATTTTGTTTTGTGTCTTTATCTTTTAAGAGCATTTACAATGCATCAAATCTTTAAGACTTTATGCATTAAATGCATTTAATGAAACTCACACTTTATAACTAAAGCTTTTACAAAAGATTTGGTAAACACCAAGTCTTTGTAAAAAGCTTTTATAAAAAGCTTGGAATGCAATGAAAAAACTCCCATTAAATAGCTTTTTAGAATATAGAAAAGTCTTTAAAGACTTTTCTCATTGTGGATGCTCTAAGTATGTGAAGAAAAATATTACATAAAGATAAAAGGTCACGTGATCTGCTTACTTTTTCTCTTTTGTTTTGTTTTGTGTCAGTTATAAAAGTATTGTTGTTCCATAAATTGTTTCATAAATTAGTCCATAAATTTAAACACTTATAGTTACTTTAACTCTTTAAACAAAGTTGAGTTTACTCCTTATTATTTGTTTCATATGACACTTTAAATTCAATCCAATATTATTATTGTGTACGTTGTACCAAAGTATTTGCTTTTTTTTAAATCATTTTTCCTTCTACTCACATTCCTTTATAACAAAGCAAATTGAATGCTCGTTAGGGCTGTAAATGAACCGGACGAACACGAACGGAGCCTTGTTCATGTTCGCTCATTTAATTTTAATCGGGCAAATAAATGGACACGAACGCTTAAACGGACGAATTTTCTTGTTCATGTTCGTTTATTAAGAAAATGAGCTGTTCATGTTCGTTTATGTTCGTTCATTAAGAAACTAAACGAACATAAATGATCGAATATAAATGAAAGAAGAAAAAAACATAAAATACTATCAAATTATGCATAATATTATGTTTTATAAGTGTTGTTTTATTTAAACATACGAGATTTAAAAGTATACAATTAAAAGATATGATATACGAACATAAACATATAACTAAACATAAACGAACGTTAATAAACGCCTAATCGGACGTTCACGAACATAAACGAACGAACGCGACTTGTGTTCATGTTCGTTCATTTAACTAAATGAACGTAAAATAATGTTCATGTTCGTTCATTTAATAAATAAACGAACATTTCACCGTGACACAGTCTTTGATATCCGCGTTCTGTTCCATCCAAGCCATCAATAGCACCAATACCTGAGATACATGCTTAAAAACGTCAACAAAATGTTGAGTGAATTCATAGAGTTTACTGATAACAATCAGAACGCAATATTTGGTTCCACAAAACACGTATGACTTACTAGCTAGGCAAGCCACACAACATTTCCATCTTGCATGAGCCCGTGTACCGAACCTTAACAAATTATCATTATAGATAAATAAGTAACCGGGTAGTATGCCACCACCCCTTTCTCAATACAAAATGTCTGTTACAGGGTGTTCGCGCATTGGATTCATACCCCGGACAGGGCTGTCAAACCCAATAGATCTATTTAATGCATTCAGCGTTTACCTCCTCGGTAATTAATGAGTACACAGTTAAAGGCATAAACTCATAGCATAGAATCATATCACATATCAAAACACATTGCGTTCACTTTTCAAAACAAGCATGTATCCCCCTCGCGGGTTTTTAAAACATTTAAAACAGTTCAAAAGCGAGGCTATGAACTCACCTTGATCTTAGAAAAAGATCAAAATAACCGAAACAATCCAAAGACGTCTCAACAACGAACTCAACCACGACTTATAATTTATGTCGCCCGATTACTATACAAAAAAGTACGATCGAATAGTGCGTACAACGCAACTATTAAAATGATATAGATATACATATACATGTGATGAGAAATACACTTGCGCGTCCTAGATCCTAAACCCCACATAATTAAGTTACGATCATTCCTTTTCGTTCACGTTACAATACTTTGTTAAAAACTTTCTATTTTCGGAAACTTTCTATTTTTAGAAAGTCGCTATTCTCGGAAAGTTACCATTTTTAGTAAGTCCCGTCATCTAATTGTATTTATAATAATATTTATTTATCTCGTCGAACTTTCGACGCCCAAACTCGGTCATTAATTACCCGTATCGGAGTTATATTCCATATATTACAAAAGTTACTATTTTTAGAATCATCCTCGTTCGTAAAAGTCGTTAAGTCCATACTGTTACACTCGTAATAATAATAGCGTTTATTATTTTTATAAACATTCATCAAGTCCCACATCAACCCGTTGACTTTCAAAAGTTCAATCTCTAAACTCAAAAACCGCGACTTATAATTTATGTCGCCGAGTTATTATATCGTAAGATACGATCGAATAGTGCGTGCATCACAACTATTGAAATAGTATTCAAAATATACATACACATTGATGTAGAAATCCACGTTGCGCCGTCCTAGATCCTAAACCCCACATAATTGAGTTACGATCATTCTTTTACTTACACGCTTCAACACTTTATCAAAAACTTTCTATTTTCGGAAACTTTCTAGTTTTAGAAAGTTGCTATTTTCAAAAAGTTACCATTTTTAGTAAGTCCCGTCATCTAATTATATTTATAATAATATTCATTTATCTCGTCGCACATTCGACGTTCAAATTGGTTATCATTTACTTGTATCGGTGTTATATTCCGAATATTACAAAAGTTACTATTTTTAGAGAATCGTCTCCGTTCGTAAAAGTCGTTAAGTCTAAAATGTTATTCTCGTAATAATAATAGCGTTTATTATTATTTTATAAACATCCACAAGTCTTGTATAAACCGCGTTGACTTTCAAAAGTCAACATATATATATACATATATACATATATACATATACATATATACATATACATATATACATATACATATATACATATATATATATACATATATACATATATATATATACATATATACATATATATATATTGCTAGATCTGGCCCGACCAAAACGACCCATTATATCACATTTCACGACTCGGACTATGAAGAGATTTTACGCAAAAAGACATTCCGGGCAACTTTTTAGTTTTAGCCGTGACCTGAAACTCAAAGAAACATGACAAAAATGCCTCTGCAAGTTTCTGTTGGAACTTATTATCTTTTCAACATAACGCAAAAAATTGACTTTCAGTTTTGACACGTTATTATGCGATTTTAAAACCAACAAGCCTCGGGGCAAAGTAAAATGACATTCCGAACAACTTTTGTGTTTCGCCGGAAGGCTGAAACGGACTCAAAAGTGCTCGAATTGGACGTTTTTGAATCTGCCACCAACAAAACAAAACAATTATAGCTGTTTGGAATTTTCTTAGTTTTCAAATCTTGTTTTCGCCGTAACTTCTTCAATATTAGGAGTTACGGGGCGTTCGAATTACCAAAACGTTCATAAAAACAAGCTCTATCATATTTCTTAAACAAAAATTAGATTTCATAAAATCTCGTGCCTCGTTTTCCGTGTCAAATTTTCTGCCCAGATTTATATGTTACAAATCATGCCAAAAATCCATTTTTGACCAAAAATTCCATTCACGACACGTTTAAAATGGTCTATAAACAATATTCAACTCGCTCAATCATCCAACAACCAAATCTAAACTAGACAACGCAAGATCCCTCGGATTTCATCACATGCAATTATCGAAAATCGATCGAATCAAAAAAACAAAAATAACACTAGTAAATTGAATACTTACAATGCTATATAAAGCACGATCGGACTCGATTAAAACTTGTCTTGTCCCCTTTGTCTTAGCCGAGACTCGAACACAACCCGAAACACCAAAACCTTAACTTTTTCATTTAAAACCAAGCTTCCAATAATACTTATCTACCACTTTTACTACCATTTTTCAATCGAAATTGGTTAAATCATACCCGAACTCTTGCTCCAAAAATACTTATTGCATGTGGCTTTTTATTAGTGGAATAAGTAGGTATCGACGAGGGGATTAATATTTTATAGACGGATCGTCTTGCATGTAAATTTTCGACGATCGGTGGCGGTTTTCAGTGGTGGTGCTCGGCTAAAAATGGGAGGAGGGGGAGAATACACATTTTTGTTTTATAAAAATGAAAGTATGTGTGTAGTTGGTGTTTATATAGGATGGCACTTTGGCCCTTTGACACAATTAGTCCCTCCCTCTTTTCCTTATTTGATTTTTGACGCATAAGCTTTTACCTTGACATATAACCGGCTACCATGTCTCGGGATTATACTTTCGTGACCAAATTTATTTCCGTCAAACTTAATTTGGTTTAAAATATTTAATAAAAATGTTTAACTCACGTCAAAATAAAGTTTTGACTCGGTTTCGGCTAACTCGGACGAGGACGATAAAATATAAATTATCATCATAAGGTTAATAACGAAGCGCGTCGAAATTTCTACGATGCTCAAAACTCTTAACGGTCGCGCGGTCAAACGTTGACTCGCAAATCGACTAAAAATGAAAAATTTTAAATTCCGTTCGTATTAAAATACGAAAATAACTATTCATGACAAATAAAATTTTTAATGTCGACGTTCGTTCACATGAACTTATAAAATAATAATTATGATGTCGAATCCGTGATCGTCATACGCGTCGAAAAACTCGGGTTGTTACAGGTTTATAAAAGAATTACAAATTTTAAATGTTGAGCAAACTATTTTTTGAAAATACTTGAATATTTTCAAATTTTCCTGTAGCTGGGCTCGCGACGCCGTCAGGAGTAATCCTCACGCTGTCTCTAGGCTCTAAGAGAAATTTTCTTTTTGTTTTCTTTGAAAAACTTCCTGCACTCGATTTATAAGTTATCTCCTATAAAAATTACTGCATGAAACCTGGGATTAGTCAATACAATCATATGACTCAAAACTAACGCGGATTAATCTATACAATTTATTTTAAATGTTTGAATTTGGTTCTTATAAACCGAATATATTCCCCTACACTTATTTTGTTGCAAAATACCTTTGATTGCAAATAAGACGAAGTTACAAACAAACAAATCATGATTACAAAACGATTCAAACATTATAAAACAAACAATAAAGAATAAAACACAAGACCCTCCTAAATGCAGGAAAGTAAATATTGGGTTGCCTCCCAAAAAGCGTTTTTCTTTATTTATGAGTCTTGTAGCTAGACTCGAAGTCACACGTCCTTACGTGACTTCTCTTTCATCATCCAGTGTTATATCGACATGTTTATCAGTTTCTAACACATCCTTTTGGTATGGTTTCACCCGTTGTTTATTTACAATAAATTTATTCCCATCCTCATCGTAAAGCTCAATTGCGCCATTTTTCAGGTCCTTGCTTACCGAGAATGGTTCGTACCATCTCGAATTTAGCTTCTCGGGGAATAGCCTTAAATGTGAATTGAATAAAAGTATCTTATCGCCTTTTTCATAGTTAATCGGTGTTTTTATCCGTTTATCATGCCATCTTTTTGTTCTTTCCTTATAGGAGATGAGGATTCATAAGCATCAAGCCTCATTTCATCCAACTCATTAATTTGTAAGAACCGGTTCTCTCTGGCTTTCGTAAGGTTCATGTTGCAGTTCTTAATTGCCCAGTAGGCTTTGTGCTCGAGTTCGACCGGAAGATGGCATGCCTTGCCATAGATTATTCTGAATGGGGTTGTTCCCAGAGGGGTATAAGAGGTCGTTCAGAATGCCCATAACGCATCATCTAATTTATGGGACCACTCTTTCCTGTTGCTTACGATGGTTTTCTCAAGGATGCGCTTTATTGCCCGATTTGTATTTTTCACCTGCCTGTTTGTTTGAGGATGGTATGTGGTGGAGAATCAGTGGATTACTCCATACCTTTTCATTGCTCGCTCTATTTGGTAGTTACAAAAATGAGTACCCCTGTCACTAATAAGGGCCTTTGGTATTCCAAATTGTGCGAATAGTTTCTTGAGGAAGTTCACTACGTTCCGAGCATCATTGGTAGGAAAGGCTTGAGCCTCCACCCACTTTGACAAGTAGTCAATAGCTACTAGGATGTATTTGTTTCTATTTGATGAAGGGAAGGGTCTCATGAAGTCTATTCCCTAAACTTCAAATATTTCACAGACTTGTATATACTTTTGAGGTGTTTCATCTCTCGAGGAGATATTGATGGCTCTTTGACATGCATCGCAAACTTGGACCAACCTATGTGCGTCGCGAAATATATTTGGCCAATAAAACCCTGCTTTAAAGACTTTTCTTGTGGTGGTTGCGATACCATGATGCCCTCCTGATGGCCCGCTGTGACATTGTCGAAGAATTTGTGTTGCCTCATCTCCGGTGACACACCTTCATATAATTTGGTCAGCACATTGCTTGAACAAGAATGGCTCATCCCAAAATAATGCCTCAAATCGTTGAAGAACTTTTTTTTCTCTTGGCGTGTAGATCGGAAGGGTAGTACTAGTCTAGCTAAATAGTTAGCATAGTCGGCATACCATGGTTTGTTATTCTTATCATAGATTTCCATTAGTCATTCTTCAGGGAACAAGTCCTGTATTTTAGCCTTGGTTAGCTTCCCTAGATCTGGGTTTTCTAGTCGGGAGAGGTGATCTGCTGTGAGATTTTTAACACCTTTCTTATCGCGGATCTCGATATCGAATTCTTGGAGTAGCAGGATCCACCGTCGCGGTTTTGCATCTTGTTTTGTAAAAAGATACCACAAGTCAAAGTGATCCGTGAAAATGACAGTCTTGGATAAGACCAAGTATTGGCGGAATTTATCGAATGCGAAAACAATAGCCAAAATCTCCTTCTCGATCGTTGTGTAGTTCTCTTATGCTTCGTGCATCATTTTGTTGGCGTAATGTATAGGCTTAAAATGCTTGTTGATCCTTTGCCCTAACACTGCTCCGACAACATAATCACTTGCGTCGCACATGACTTCGAATGGCAATGACCAGTTTGGCTTGATCATGATGGGGGCCTGTGTTAGTTCATTTTTTAACTTATCGAAGGCCTGGATACATTCTTCGGAGAAGTTGAATGGGGCGTCTTTTACCAGGAGTCGGGTCATAGGACGTGCGACTTGTGAAAAATATTTTATGAATCTTCTATAGAAACCAGCATGTCCTAGAAAGCTCTGGATAGCTTTTACGTTCGTGTGATATGGTAATTTGGAGATTGCCTCAATTTTTGCTTTATCGACCTCAATCCTCGATCCCGAGACCTTATGACCGAGGACGATTCCTTCCTTGACCATGAAGTGGCACTTTTCCCAGTTTAGCACGAAGTTGGTTTCCTCACATCTTTTTAGCATCTTTTCTAGGTTCTTTAGGCAGTGGTCGAAGGAGTTACCGAAGACGAAGAAATCGTCCATGAATACTTCCATGCTATCCTCGATCAGTTCATGAAAAATGGTTGTCATACAATACTGGAAAGTTGCAGGCGCGTTGCATAATCCGAATGGCATTTGTTTGTATGCGAAGGTGCCATATGGGCAGGTGAATGTGGTTTTCTCTTGGTCTTCCGGAGCAATAGGGATCTGGAAATACCCTGAAAACCCGTCAAGAAAACAATAGTATTCGTGCCCTGCCAGGCGCTCGAGCATCTGGTCAATAAACGGAAGGGGAAAGTGATCTTTTCGAGTTGTGTTATTCAATTTATGATAGTCGATGCATACGCGTCATCCAGTGACCGTCCTTTGTAGGATGAGATCGTTCTTCTCATTCTTTACTACGGTCATTCCCCCTTTCTTTGGGACAACCTGAACAGGACTCACCCAAGGACTGTCGAAGATGGGGTAGATAAATCATGCGTTAAGTAGCTCTATGACTTCCTTCTTTACTACATCCTTGATGTTGGGTTTACTCGTCTTTGAGGTTGGAAACTTGGTTTGAACTCATCTTCCATAAGAATTTTGTGAGTACAGAAGGATGAGTCGATTCCTTTTATGTCTGCAATACTCCATGCGATTGCCCCTTTATGGTTTTTTAGGACTTCGAGAAGTTTGGCTTTCTCGACAGCAGATAACACGGAGGAGATGACCACTGGGAGTTGGTTGTTTTCCTGGAGGAAAGCATACTCAAGGTGTTCGGGTAATTCCTTCAGTTCTAGATTGGGTGGTTCGACGCTTGAGGGTTTCAATCGATTTTCCAAGGCTTTCCACTCAAGTGGCTCGACTGGTTCTGTCCTAGGGTAGAAAGAAATGTCTTGTACTTCTTTAGAATCTCCCTCTTCTTCTACTCCTATTTTCCGTCATGATCGATCATGTCAACCCATCGTTCTCGAACAAGCGTTGCAGTATGATCGGCACAATACAGATAATCGTCATGGGAGTGTTTCGATTTCATGGATTTCCCAATGTTGAAGGTGATGGTTTCATTTTCGACTCTTAGACACAACTTTCCCTCGTGAACGTCAATTACAACCCGTGCTATGGCGAGGAAAGGTCGTCCTAAAATGATCGGGACTAGCTCGTCTTCGTCCATTTCCAAAACTACGAAATCAACCGGAAATATGAACTTATTCACCTTTACCAAAAGATTCTCGTAGACCCCGATGGGGTATTTGATAGATCAATCAACCAGTTGAATACTCATTCTTGTTGGTTTCAGTTTGGAAATTCCTAATTGTCGGAAGAGAGAGTGTGGCAAAAGATTGATACTTGCCCCTAAATCAGCCAGGGTGTTCTTTACTGCCAAAGGTCTAATAAGACATGGTAGTGTGAAACTTCCTGGGTCTCCCTCTTTTTGGGGTAAGTTCCTTTGGATGATAGCAGAACATTCTTCACTAAGTTTGACTGAAGAGGCTACTTTCTTGAGTTTTTCCTTATGGGAAAGAAGGTCTATTAGAACCTTGGCTCCCTTTGCTTGTGAATCATGGCTTTTGTGGAAACTAGAAGGGGGTTGAATAGTTTACAGGTTCGTTTTGGATTTAAAAGTTTGCTTTAAAAATATTTAGATTCGAGTTATATGTTTAACCAATTCATAGTATGAACAAGCAATATAACGATCTAAACTAAAGCTAAATAACAATGACAATAAGATGAAGAGATAAGGAAATGAACAATCAAACCATGTAACACCCCCAAATGCGATACGCAACGGAATACAACGATTGGGGTGCTACTTCATAATACATGCACACGAGTCCCAGTAAACGTTCCGAAGATACGTTTATAAAACACAATTTCATTTATTAGAAAGATCAGAGTTACATAGGTCCCAATACCATTATAGAAATTATTTCTAAAAGTCAAAACACGACTTGATTTCTAAAACACGTGTTTAATTAATGACACTACTTCACCGAGACACCGTCCTTGATATCCGCGTTCCGTCCCATCCGGCCATCAATAGCAATTAACTTGAGATACATGCTTAAAAAGTCAACAAAACGTTGAGTGAATTTATAGAGTTTACAATTAACACATAGAACGCATATTTTGGGTTTCACAAAACGTATAACGTTGGCTCGTAAGTCAAGTTATAAAAATATTGATTTCCAACTAAAGAGCCCATGTACCGAAACTTAACACATTCATTCCCGTAGGACGAAATTATGTCCGAGAAGTATGCCACTTCTCCTAATACTAACTACAAAATGTCCGTTTGACAGGGTGGTCCCAACGGATTCAAACCCCGGACAGGGTTGTCAAACCCAATAGATCTATTTAATGCATTAGCGTTCACCAACACATGGTAACTAACGATCACACAGCAAAAAGGCATATAGTCAGTAGTGAAGGAATCATATTCAAGTATCAAAAACAGTTTGCGTTCGATTTCACAAAACAAGTAATATATCCCCCTCACGGAGTTAAAAACATTGAAAACTTTAAAAGCGAGGCTATGAACTCACCTTGGTCGAAGCTGAAGATCAAATAACCGAAACAATTCACGAAAAATCAATGAACACAATCACGACTTATAATTTATGTCGCTCGATTACTATTCCGAAAAGTATAGTCAACAATGCGTACATCGTATCAACAAAATCATATATATAGTATATATATATATTCACACATGTGATGAGAAATCCACTTGCGCGACCAAAATCCTAAAACCCTACTTTATTGAGTTATAGTTATTCCTCACGTTTTATCTTACGGACTTTAATTGAAAATTTTATATTTTCGATAACTTTCTATTTTTAGAAAGTTATTTTTTTCGGAAAGTTACCATTTTTAATAAGTCTCGTTATCAAATTATATCTGTGATAAGATTTAGTTATCTCGTCGAATCCTCGACCGTCAATGTGGTTACCAACTACTCATATCGATATTATTTTTTGATTATTACTAAAGTTTCTATTTTTAGAATATACCCCGTTCGTATCCATCGTTAAGTCTAAAATGTCTTACTCTTAGTAATAATAGCATTTACTTACTTTTATTATGTCCGACAAGTTTAGCATTAACCCGTTGACTTTCAAAAGTCGACGCTAGACTTTGTTTGACTTTTATACTTATATTTATTTTTACCCAAATCTGACCCGCGCCAAACGACCCTTTAAATCACATTTTCACGATTCGGACAAAGAAGAAATTTTATGCGAAACGATATTCCGAACAACTTTTTAGTTTTAGCCGAGACCTGAATCTCGACAGAAAATGACCAAAACGTCATTTTTCAATTCTGCTGTTACTTGTATTTTTAATAAAATACAGCAGTTTGACCATCAGTTTTGACCCGCTATAGCATGTTTTCGTGACTTTGACCAAAAAGAGATTTTACAGAAAACGTCATTCCGAGCAACTTTTGTGTTTCGCCGGAAGGCCGAAATGGACTCGAAAGTGCTCAAAACGGCTGTCGAAAATCAGATCAGAATGTATGCTTTATAAAATAGCTGATTGGTAACTTGTAAAATTTACAAACTTCAATCGGCCATAACTTCTTCGTTATAAGAAGTTACGGGGCGTTCGAATTACCGAAACATACATTAGGACGAACTCTATTATATTTCAACATCAAAAATCAGTTTTTATGGTTTTTCGAACCTCGTTTTGCGTGACAAACTTTTCTGTACGGATATAGCCAACATCAAAAACACAACCATCAAAATCATTTTTCTCAATCACCCAATTCATCAACTAGCCCATTCGAGCAAGTGAAAATCGGATTTTCCAACACATGCCAATAACTTTAAATCGATTAAATCGTAAAAACAAAAGTAACACAAGTATTAAAAATACTTACAAAGCTATAATAAGCTAGATCAGACATGAATGGAACTCGACCCGTCCCCTTTTGTGTCTAGCCAAACTCGAACCAACCTCAAAATCAAAACCGGGCTTTTTCCATTTAAACCAAGCTTCAAATAATGTTTATCTAGCTATTTTAAACATCCCTTTATAAAAAAAACCAAATGTGTGAAACTAACCCGGATTCTAACCTCCAAAAATACTCATTGCATGTAGTTATTATTATTGCGTGGTATGTGTAAGAAATAAAGAGAGGGATCCGGAAAATATTAGGTTGATCAGATTGCATAGTTGACTATTATCTCATTTTTTTCCGGCGACGTGAATGTTTCCGTTAACCGAAAAAGTTTTCCTCCTCCGGTGGTGTGGCCGGATGAAAAAGTGAAAGAAAAAGAACAGTGTTGTGTTTTTATTATGAAAAATGGAAGTATATATATATATATATCTATATATATATATATATATATATATATATATATATATATATCTATATATATATATATATAAATATCTATATATATATATATATATATATATACTTGTATTTTTAGCTATTTGGCAAAAATGGTCCTCCCCTCTTTTCTTTTATTAGATTTTTGGCACACCATACTTTTATTTAAGTTAAAAACGACAACCGTGACTCGGGATTTCACTTCCGAGACCATTTTATTTTCTGTCACATATTTATTTTAGTTTCTATCATTTAATAAAACGTGTACATTTTAAAACACGAATCCGGCTCATGACAAGGAACAAAAATGAAGACATTCATAAAAATAATATATTTACGATCTTAAAAATAATAACGAGACGCGTTGTAGATTTTTACGATGCCCGAAACGATGAACGAACGCGCGGTCAAACGGTGACTCACGAAACGTCGAAAATAAATATTTAAATTTACGTTCGTAATAAAATTACGAAAATAATTAATTATGACAAATAAAAATTTTAAATGTCGACGTTTGTTTACGAAAACTTGTAAAATCATAATAATGACGTCGAACTCGCGATCGTCATACGCGTCATGAAACTCGGGTTGTTACATTCCACCCACCTTAAAGGAGCGCCGTCCTCGGTGCTCGTCCTTTCTTTCAAGCCTTTTCGTTCATTCATGGCATGACGGCTTCTCGTCATCACACAGACTCCTACGTTCTTTCAAAATAAATATGCGATACAATATTCGCTCCGACTATTCCGGATGGAAAGTCAACAAAACAAGCGGTAAATTATACCCACAAAATCAAAACAAAATCACGGTAGCTCTTATCAAAAGAGGCAAAAACAAGTTGCGGAAATATATTCGACAAAACCAACTCACGTCATTCCAACTTTTATAGCCGCACTCTTCCTAAGGGATAATGTATGTCACGGAATGCATCCGATTAAGATAATCGTTACGTCGTTCTTACGAGAAATTTTTCCAAAATAACGATCATTCCAAACTTAGTTGGGGATCGTAAAACAACACAACCAAGGGCACCTTGTTTATCAAAACCAAGGCCGAACTTTCGTCGTTAATTAAAAATCAAAATATATGTCGTACTCAACTATGGAATTACACCAATATTTAAAACCGAGAATATACTTCATTACCAAAAATTTCAAAACATACGTTGCTTACTAAAACCAAGATAGACGTTAGTAATCAAATTTGATATTTATTTTTATATCATTATTCGAATCAAAATATTCATTATTATTCAAAACTAATATACACATGTCGCCCTTCCGGTCTCATTCAACAATGCCTCACCGGTAGCGAAAAATAATCCGAAACACATTAGATCTCCTAATCATCTTACGACATCGCTACACATGCCCACATGCCCACATAAGTACCTATTGTACGCTCGCTATCTTTTACATGATGACTCGATGAATTGGCCTCATACAAAGGCATTCATCACGCATTGGCGATTATTATCACATATCAGATTCGCTTTTCTTTGGAGCTTTTGGCATAATTATTCTTTCTAACACTTAGGTTTTATACCCCTACGGTCACATTTTCCTTATCATACTGAGCTTGTCACAAAGTCAAGCCACCTCAACGATAATTCCAACATAGATACGGCTAATTCTAATTAGTCTACACTCACTCTCATGGGTACTTCAAGCCACAATCATCAACAAGATTTTCGGCGATGTCCACCCACCTTATTACATCCTAAATTCTCACTTGAGCGATTACACTCATTCGCTTTCATCCTAAACCGCATCACTGGCCACGAAAAAGTGACATGAACGCTCACTACCATTTAAAGCACATAACACATCAAGCACATATTCCACATAATTCGGCGGCGATAATCCCGCTACAACACATAATGTCAAACGACAAATCAAAATCAATTTAGAAAACAATGAGCATTATGGACTTATTGCTCGTATGATGAATATCAAAAATTTCAACGTTTCTTCATGGCGACTAACATCGTTGGTTTGGTCCCTTCTCATCGCGTTGCATCATTGATGAATCAAATCATCAAGTCAAAATACTCACACTCTTAATTTAATACCGCTCGACTTAAGACGTTGGCTATTTTGGTTGTTCCTCCAGTAATGGAAACGGACGTTACCATTTAGCTAGAATCTCAATCAATTCGCCACTCTTTACTCCCTTGGGTCGTCACGTCCCAGAGTAAGGGCCACTACACTTAACCGTAGGTCAAGTATTGTATAGTGTCTCATTAAAATCCTTGGCGTCATCAGGTATACTTACGACTATACTACCACTACACTCCATTTCGGGGAAAGAAGTCTTCTTCACGGCCATCAGTTGATATATTTAAGGCATCATACATCCCATGTAGGAGAAGTCGTCTCCCTTTCTCACTTTCAACCTCGAGACTAACCATCTCAGCTTCCACCCACCTTAGGAATCTTTACATCTCCAATAAGATTACTTCTCAGTGTCGGTATCAGGTTCACACCCTTGATAGCTTAAATCTATCATTGCTTACTAGCACACCGACTATATTTGGTCTTGACACGTCTTCATAACAATCACTGCTCCTAGATACTACGAACTAAACATTACTCCCTTCTAGACACACTTGTTCTGAACAATACCGTAGGTATTTCCGCTTCGGAACGACTCGGTCATAATGACTCGCATGAGACTCTCTCCATGCAGTTGATAAGAGTAGGGTCACTTGCATAAGTATTCGTAATAGGGTATACATATTTTTCTTCTTCCGGAAGCTTGACCCAAACATTTATCTCAATTACCAAGCGATTTAAGGGCGACGAGTTATTCGACATAGTGTGGTTCTTCCTAAATTATGCATAGTTGATCAGGTTATGCATAATTGAGGATCAAACGACATCATGTCCTTCTTCGTCAAAACGTTTCTTTTCCATACGCTACACGCATAAATTTATTCCAAGAAAATTTTCAAAGAGAAAAAAAATCAAATTATTTCAAAAGAAAGAAAAGAAGATAGCACCACCTTCCAATCTTATTATTTAAGAAAAATTTTATTCATACACATTAGGTAAAAAGAATATTTTTGTTATTATTTTATATTTTTTTTTAAAAGAAGATTTATTTGACACCATAGGGTCAATTTATGAAATTTAAAAACATACTTTTCCATTGTTTGCACAAACAATTTATACAACATAGTCAATATGATTCGCGCAACGACATTCGTTCAACACACAAATTCGTTATATGAATTCACAGTTTTAAAATCATCAAGTCACAAAACATCATTGAATATAGTTTGGTCAACGGTCACAGCAAGTTTCAAAAATAGCACCCACTCATGGATTATGCAAGCAAGTAACATACACATGCGAAAGATTCGCCAATTGAAGTCACCTAACACTCGAGGTCAAATCAATATCTCACAAGCCGAGTGCCTAGTCACCACGCCGGTGATAAGATAAAACTCTGAGGCAACAATAACCTTAATCCAATAAACCTAAATCTTGAAGTCCCCCTACTTGCTAGTATGCAGACGATAAAAGTATGAAGTTGGTATGTGCTTAATTACACATACCATTTACCTAGGAAAACGTGCTTAAAAGACTAAAAACATACCAAGAATACATTGTATTTGTGTGTTTTGCATTTGTATTGTGCAGGTAACGGATATCTAAGAAAAGGACAAAAACCAAGTCAAAACAGACAAAACCGAGCACGAGAATGATGAGAGCGTGAAAAGTCAAGTCAACCAGTCAAAAAGTCAAAGTCCAAGTCAAAGTCATTCAAAAAGTCAACCGAAAAAGTCAAAGTCAACCCCGGGACACGGCATTGGAATGAGCATCGAGAAACAAACCCAAAAACCCAAAATTGTCAAAATGGACTAACCCGGGCCCACTTAATTAGGCAGGGTCAGCCCAATATGATCATTAACCTTAAAACCTTATTTTATCCAACCAGATACAAGTCCAAGTCCAAAACCATACAACCGGCCCAATTCCCTACCAGCCCAAAACACTTAACCAATCCAATACCACTTAACCATTTGGCTGTTAAGTCCTTACACCGTTAGTCCCTAAGGACTAACAATGATAGTCCAAAAGGACTAACGGTGCAACAATTTACCAAAACCAGGGCAAACGCCCGTTACCCCAATTAAACCCAATCAAATTACCCGCCAATTCTCCCCCATCACTATCACCCTCGATCACCACCACCACAACCTGCCAAAACCCCCAACCCCACAACCCATGTGACTTACCAGTTGTTCCCCCCTTCACATGTCTATTTCGACACGTTGGCAATCCCTTGCCAATTGATTGGTTGGGAGAGAATCAAAGGGTTGTGATCATATCACTTGGAGAGCAAGAAAAATGGAGGGCCAAGATGAGGTTTTGAAGTCTCTCACACAACAAACACAGAAAGCACACCTCATACGACTATATATGTGTGTGTTTTTCACACAGGGAGGATCATCTAGTTTAGGAGTAGTATAACTTTACTTTTAATGTTTTTATGTCATTTAAAATTCTGTCATTTTACTTTCAAAGCCTTGTAATATTTTTAAGTTAATGAAAATTTCAGTTTCAAGTTATTAAAATTCTGTCTCTTTTAAAAGTCTTATGCAATCAAGATTATTTGTGTTCGCATGTTCTTTCTATAAGCTCTTGTAAGCTTATAGACACCTTTTATACTCATTTAAACTTTCACAAAAGCTTTAGTGAAAGTTACTGTTTCATTAAAAAGAAATTTGGTATTCGAGCTTTTTGGAGCATAGTTAATTCTGGAAGGCCATGGGTGTAGTGCTTATTGGATAAGCTTTAGGAAGTTATTTGGGGTGTGTTAAGCTCTTGACAAAAGCTAAAGGACCCTTGTAAGTTTCTTTTTTAGTTTTGCTTATTTTTAAGCACTTGCTTATTTCTGCTTATTTCTGTGCTTATTCTCCTCTTTAAATGCTTATTATGTCTACTTATTGCTTATTTGATCTTAACTTATGCTTGTCTTAGTTTATTTTAGCCTAAAAATGTGTTTTCCATTTTTAAAGGGGTGTTTGGGTTAACTACTGTTTTTGTTCTAAAAAGAGTTTTGACCATTAAACTTTTTCAAGTCCAATTTCAATTCAATATTTATAAATGTTTAATCAAGTTTTTGTTGTTTTGATGCAAGTTTTCAAAAGTTTTCATGATTTTCTAAGCATATGTTGAATCTGTGGTGTTTTTATGGTTTGTGCATGCATAATCTTTGATCTTAAGCTTTGGTAATGTTTAAGAGTTGATTTGAGTTCATTTTAGTCATATTTATGCATACAATATCTGGTCTCAAAGGTTTATGGACTGTTTCATTGAATGCAAGGCTTTACAAAAAAATTTGTCAAGTGTTCTTCAAAAACAGTCCACAAATGCCCATTTTGATCTTAAGTTTTAACCTAGCAAATAGATCCTTAGGTGTTTGAACTCTTAAATATAATCTTTTTAGTTGTTAAACTTAATCTTTTTTTATGTTTTAAATATTTCCAAATTCATTTAGATAGTTTAAAGTAGGTCTAAAGTTAGCTTAAAACTGAAAAAGCCCTTAAGCCTCAATGACAGCTTTTTTGGTTTTGATGATGTAGTGGCTTAAATCTGTTTAAGAGTTGGTGTTTAGAGCTTATTCTAGTAGTTTAGTAGGTAATCTTTAGGAATCTTAAGTTTCATAGCTTATTAGGAGCTTATTTATAGCTTAATGTTGTTATGAAAATGCTCCAAAAATCCGTTTTTGATATTTCATTAAGTCTGGTAGTTTTAAGTTAGTGCTGTTGGTTTTTAAGCTTAATTCTGGCTTATTTGGATTTCAAACTCCTTTTCAATTACAGATTATTGTAGCTTATTGGATAAGCTTTGCAGGGGTATAAGCTACTAAGACATAAGGATCTAATTACTAGGTTAAAAATAAGCTAGAAAATGTTCCTATGGCTGTTTGGCTAACAGTGTTAGCCAAAAAGCTTATTTTCCTTTTAAAAGCTTTCCAGCTTGTTATCTTTGCTTATTTTTGTCCCTAGTTGCTTATTTAGGTTTAGTAATTATCTATTCTTAGCTTATTTGCATTTTAAACTACTTATTATGTCTATTTCTTAGTTTAAAAGTTGAAAGTAGTTTAGTAGTCTGTCATTGTGTTATTTGTTTCAATAAGCTTTTAAATGCCTTTCTGCTTATTTTCCTAGCTTCTTTTTGCTTATCATAGCTTATTAGGTCCGGCTAGTTAACTACTTTTGCTTATTTGCCTTACTTTGTGCTTAATGGGGCTAAAATAAGCAAAACAGTTTGCCTTTTTGTTACTTAGTCTAAAAAGCAAACTGTTAGCTTAATTTAGCTTATATCTAGCTTAATTTTTAGTTCTGTAAAAAGTTGCTTTGTTAAAGTTTGTCACATTAGCTTATTTTATAATATTTTTAAAAAAGAAAAAAAAATGGTTTGTAAAAAAGATAGGTCACAGGGGTCGAACCTGTGACCTCTTCTTTGCAAGCCAACGTATTTAACACACACTCTCTTAACCATTAGCACCAGTAGGGCCATCTGGTCATCTTTCCATTTACTTTAAATTTATACCCTTTTTACCTTTTTAGCCTTTCAGCCCATTTTTGCTTATTTCTGGCTTATTTCCATAAGCACTTTCTACCATTTTATTTTTCTTAGATTCTGCTTACTTCAAAGTACTTTTCATGATTTTTTCAGATTTTTCCAACTTCGTTTAGTATTTTTAATTAATTGTTATTATTAAAACTGTTTTTAATTCATATTAAATAAAATAAAAATCAAAAAAATATAATTCTTTTTTTTTTCTTTTTTAGAAAATTTTCTTTTACATTTAGGATTGTTAAAAATTAATTTTGCTTTCATAGGGTTAAATTTGTAGAATTTGTTTTTTTAAAGAACGGGATTTGAATCCCGTTATTGTTTTCTTCTTCGTTTTTTCACTTTAAATGCTTACGTTTTTTGTTTACTTTTCTTTGTTCTTGCATTTTAGTCATTTAGGATTTATAAAAAGTTAAAAAATCATTTTAGGATTAAATTTTGATAAATTAGGTTTTAAGTCACATTTTTTTAGGATTCCCGTTATCGTTTTTAATGATTTAGCTTTAATTACTTTCGTTTTTAGATTGCCTTGTTTTTTTCATAGAAATAGAAAACCAATCAAAATCTTGTTATTCAAACATCAAATATCAAACCGACTTTCGACTCTCCATTTCACGCCTCGTTGGGAGAACGACCCGGGTGATCACTTGCCCGGAATCATTTATATCATACCCGTGAGTTTGTTGACCTTTTTCCTAAAGGGTTGACTAGGTTGACTTGCGAGGATTTTATATTTGATATTTTATTATACTATTTGATATATAATTACCCCTAAAAAGGTGATTATCATTTTGGCGCCGCTGCCGGGGAGGAGTGTAAGCGATTGTCGTTTCGACGTTTGACAATTAGTGCTTTGAAGATCCTTCCTTGTGAAGTTATTTTCTTTATAAAAATATAAAAATACAAAAATATTTTTCATTTTCTTTTATTAGTATATAAAAACAAGAAAAATCAAAAACATAAAAACATTGTCTTTAAATAATAAAAAAATCATCATCAATATAATGCTCTCAACTTGAGCATTATCATAATAAGTTCCCGAATCAAAGATTCAAAACTTGCCTTTGTGTCACTTGTGAAGTACGGCTCACCTTTAAGAGATTAACAAACTATAAGAGGGGTATAAGGAGGGTTGTTCCCCTAAAAAAAACCGAGGAACTATGACCCGAAAGGAGAAGGTTTTTAATAGCTTCGCGCTTTCCCGCTCCTCCGCTCCTTTGTGCGTTTTTCTTTTAGAGAGCTACCGTGAAGCAAGTTGATTATTGGTTTAAGTTATTCGATCTCATTTTGTCCTTTAATAAAATATGTTGTTTAAAAAACTCGAAAAACCAAAAATAATCTCCTTTAACCTCTTTGCCATTTAATTCTTCTTCTTATCCCTCTATATTGTTTAATTCTTATGGCGTCACTCGATTATCGTTTGAATCCTATTTACACGATTAAAGAATGTTCATCTTGTGGAGCTTTGTACAATAAATCACGTTGTTGTTCAAATATGAATTCCGTTGGCAAATTTGTTCATGATTCTAATAAAGCTCCCGACTCACCACCACATCCCCACACGTTTTTTTACCAAACAACGACAATGCTTCACTGTAGAAATGTGTTAGGAGAATGTGAATTTGTCAACGATGTACTTGCATGAGGTGTGGAAGTGGTCTTAGCAAAGGACTTTGTTTGATTTGTGCTTCAAGATATGGAAATAATCCGAATCCGAATTCTTTAAATGATTCTCCAAATATTTCCGAAAATGTTTCACAAAGTCCTCCACTAATCGACCATCATTGTTGTTACGAGTGTGAAGAGCCGTTGGATGGCTTCTTTTGTCAACAATGTACTTGCAAGTCTTGTGGGAACGGTGCTCATTATGGTTATAATTGTCCACCGCAAGTTCCGATTATCTCTAATCCGGAACCATGCAACAATCAAACCGTTGATGAGCTCCCACAAACTTTGCCAAGTTTTGATCCGACATGCTATTCTGGAGATGGAAGTTCATTCACTTATGATTCCACTCCTAATTTTGTCGATGATTCTCCTAACGTTTTCAACCCACCTTCACAACCCCCGACGTATTCTTGTGAGTTTTGTGGGAACGATGCTCATTATGGTCACGATTGTCCACCTCAAGTTCCGTTTATCTATAATCCGGAACCGTGTTACAATCAAGACTTTAATTTCCCACAAAATTTTCAATGTTTTCAACAACAATATATTTGTTGTACCCGCTGTGGGGGCCCGCATGAGACTTTTCAATGTCAACAAGTGATCTTCTACGAACCTTGTTGTGAAAATTGTGGAGGTCCTCATGAGACTTTTCAATGTCAACCGATGAATTATTATGAGCCCAATCTTTGTTATGAGTCTAATTATTCCGGTTTTGACCAATTTGAACCCCCACAGCACCCCGTCATTCATCAACCTCCTCATGAGAAAACTATTGGAGAATTACTAGCAGAGGAACGGGCGGCTAATATCGATCAATCACCTCCTCAAGAAATGAGTATCCAAGATATGGAGGATCTGAAGCAACATTATTTAGATGAAATGAAAAGTTTAATTAATGACTTACAGATTAAAGATTATCGTAATGAGAGAATAGATATTCAGTATAGAAGGGAATGTGAAATTAAGATTGATGAGCTTAAACAGAATTTCAATGGAATGAGTATTGAAATTAGGAAAAAGGAGAAAGAGCTTCTGCAACAAGAGCAGGCAGCTTATGTTAGAACTTCGCAACGGTTCAATTTTATTTACTATGATGATGACGATGACGAGGAAAGTTCTATTCCATTGAGTGACGTTATTTCTGAACTTCCTCCGTGTGTTGCAATCACACCCGTTTTATCAACCGAGGAGCCCGATAACTCTCTAAGTATGGGGGACGAGCATCTTGACACTATTCCGGCAATGGAATCGGACGAAGTAATAAAGTCTAGTGTTGAGGCCCTTGTCCCAATCCCAAGTGAGTCCGAGGGTATTCCCGAAAATATGTGTGATGTGCCTTTTCATGATAATTCTCCGCCTCTTGACATTTCAAAAGATCAATTTGAGGAATTCTCCGATTCTAACGATGATTCTACGTCGATTGATGACGATTCTTTCTCTATTGACGACATCGATTATGTCGATGCATCACCTCCCGAATCTGAGCTCGTCAGCTTAGAGGTGATAGAGAATGAAAATGGAGAGATTGATACCGATATTCTTCTTACAATCAAGGGCGATATTCTTCGTGAAAAATTATTGAATGTCAATCTTCTCATTGCTAAGATCGAAGCATTAAAAGACAATCCCACTCCATCTTCTGATTTTGTGACCAAGTCTCCCTCCACATCTCCTAACTCTTTCCTGGAGGAGACCAACATTTCTTATAATTCTTTACCCGAGTCCGAGACTTTCTGCTTTAATTTGGAAGAGAAAAGTAGTGGCAATCCCACTTCTTATACTGATTTATCTCTTCCAGATTATGAAGCATTCTTTTGTGATAGTGAACCCGATTCGGGGGATTTCACTATGGATTCTTTTGTGATCAAGTCTCCTATCCCCGTTGAGGATGGTGACTCCTTCTTGGAAAAATTTGAAACAACTCTCGAGCTTGAAACTTTTAAAGAGAAGAATAGTGGCAGTACCACTATTCATGCTGATATTTCTCTTTCGGATCTTGAATATGTTTATTTTAAGAGTGAGCCCGATCCGGGAGATTTGACTTCTATTGACCCCGGGATTCATGAGAACATTTCTTCTACGACAAATGTGAATTTACCATTCGAGGATGACCAATCTCCTCTCTTCGCTTATGTTGTATGGATCTTTCTTTCTTTTCTCACGTATCCCGTTGCTCCTCCATATCTTCTCTCCTCCGGGAATGAAGATACCATTTTTGACCCCGGCATCTCCATTTATCATTCATTTATGCCGGGTGTATCTCATCGGAGTAGAACTTTCATGAAATTCAATGTTTATCCAAACCACTTGAATGAAAGTCCGATGGAGATTTTATCTTCCACTTGCTTCCCCATGGACCAATGAATTCGGGGTCGAGTCAAGCTCAAGACTCGGTTAACAAAAATAAGCGCTTCATGGGTGGCAACCTATGCTTATCCTAATATAATAGTATTAACGAATAAGTGTGTTGTGAGGAGGCTCGCCTCTTCCTTTCTCGTGTTTTGTGGTTTTGTGTTGTTGTCCAGGATTGCCCCGGATTTTGAAGCCTCTCGTGCTTGTGGTTTTGTCCTTCGTTCACTCGAGCTTCACATCCCCAACTTCATTTTGGGAATCCAATATCCAAATCTTATCGACTAACGTTTATCTTTAAGCATAATTAATAAACGACTTTAGATTTACGTAGAGACCCTTCTTAAAACATTGAGGACAATGTTTAGTTCTAGTATGGGGGTCTATCGATTTGATTGTGCCTGCAGCCGTGTTTTCACGTAATCCCGTTTTTACCACCAAAATACCAAAAAAATTTAAAATTTTAAAAAACAAAATAAGTGTTTTGTCATAATTTTGACTTTCCTGCTTGGTAGAATAAGAATAAATTTTGACTCGATCGAGCGTGTTGAGCTCTAGCTTGTTCCTTAACTTTTAGACTAAGCATTCACGGATCTTTTTATTAAAGATTTTAAATTTGCGAATAACGGAAAATGATAGAGTTAAGTATGAGTTAGATGCTAAATAAGGATTAGCTGGAAATCTTAAGAGCTCATACGTGTAATTTGTGGCTTTTTCTCCCATTAGCTTCTAACCGGACTAATAATACGTGCTCTCTTCGAAAATTAAACATAAATCAACAATTTTTAAAGTATAGTCGATATCAATAATTTTAGTTCAAATTTATACTTAAATTTTCTAAAAACGAAATTTTCTCTATATCATGGTAATATAAAGTAAAAAAAACGAGGTAATAATAATAATAAACTGTGGGCTAATAAAAGTTTATTGCATCTTGCCGGCTCACAACCGATGTTGCGGTCTTCTAAAAAAAGGCCCATAGTGAGAATAATAATCCAAGACTGATAAAAGTTTGCTGCATCTTGCCGGCTCACAACCGATGTTGCAGCCTT
>BQNB010100093.1:0-24782 GCA_026074375.1 Tanacetum coccineum | reverse complement strand
CTATTCACATGACATATTTCCAAATTAAACTTCCCAAAATTTGTTTTGAACATTAACGGACGTGCCGTGACTTGTTTTTCGGCATTTCAAGATATATACGAGACGAACCACCCAGAATATTTAACATATATAAAATCCTCTAAAAAAGATTTACACAAGCAACATAATCACCAAATAACCACAATCATATTGATTCACCACCGTCAACACGGTACTAGTTATAACAAAACTGACAACAGTCAAATAGTCAAAGGACTAAATTAGAACATTCAAATCTCAGAAAAAGGGCAAGGGTTATATTCTACCCATTAAAAAGAATTTCGACCCCAAAATTCAACTACTGCTAGAACTAAAAAGATGCGAATACTTAAGTCTCATTTGATCTTCACGCTCCCACGTGAATTTAGGTCCATGTTTTGAATTCCACCGAACCTTGACGATGGTAATTCTACTCCGCTTAAGCTTCTTGAACTCTTTCTCTCTAAGATTTCCACATGTTCTTCCACAAAATTCAACTTGGCATCTGATGACATCAAATAACGTCTATTTTATAGCATCATATATCCCATGATAATAACGTCTAAACAACCTCGAGCTATAAACGATCCAAGAACTATCACGTGTTTTAGTTCTATCAGGTGGTATCAGAGCATCGTGGCTCTCGATCTAGGATATACAAGGTTGTTTTGAAGTCGTGTTCTTGATGACAAAGAAGTAACGAATCTCTGTGATTTGGTCCAAACTACACACACAAACAAGTATGTGTAATAAAGAGGCGAAATCAATTATAGTATAGTAGTATAGTATTCCAAAAGATTGAAGACAATTGCTTTTGACCAAAGCAATTCCTAAAACCTCCTGGGTCGTTTATCCTCGGCGAAGTGCGAATTGAGAATCGGCTAAGTTCGTGATCGCACGTTTCGAATGGTTTTAAAAGATTTTTGATATGGTTTTTTAAATCCTACTAAATGTAATTGACAAGTAAATTAATGCATGAAAACAAGTAAGAAAGTAACGACAATTAAACCCGTAAGCATAAAAACGTAAATGGAAATTAAAAACGCGACATTTAAGCAACTAAAGCAAATTTAAACCCTACAACTTCAAATCTTATCTAAATTTTTATAAATCCTAACATGTAGCAAAATAAATTTTTCAGAAAAAATAATTAAGTAACATTTTTTTTGCTTTTTATTTATTTATTATGAATTTAAAACGGATTTTACTATTTTTCTTTTTTTTTTTTATTGAAAATTAGTAATTAAAAATAGAGAACGTAATCCTAATAATCGAGAAAAAATGGATGGAAGTAGTTTGGACTTAGTAGAATCTAAGAAATTACTAATGAAAATGTGTGCTAATGATTAAGCACAAAATAAGTCAGTATAAGCTCGTATAAGCAAAAACTAAAGTAGATATTAGTTTAAGTGGTGCAAGATGTGTTTTGAGGAAAAGACACAAGGTGACATTTGGTTCGATGAGTGGTGTGGTTAAATATGTTGAGTGTATGGAAGGGAGAGTCCCGGTGTCCGATACCTGTGGCCATTCTTTTTTGGTAAAACATTTTTTGTATTTTTCTTTTTTAATAGCTCTAAAAAATAACAAAATAGCAATTTTCAGTTAAATGTTTTTTGACAATATGCTGAAAAAAATAAGCTAGAAATAACTATTTTGAAAAGAGAGTTAGCTTAAAGTCTAACTTGAACCAATCTACTAATAACTTGATTAAATTTTTTGACTTAATAAGCTAAAGATAACTATATAAGCATTAACCAGCTTAAGCCTAAACTGATTAAAAAAAAAAACACATTAATGTGTTGAAATCAATTAGACCCTAAATAAGCTATAAATAAGCATACTTTAAAACTTATTTCTTATATCTAATTGTTAAAACTTAACTCCATGAGTATTATCACTCTCCTGTCTATTGTATCAATATATACAACTACTCCCCCATACTATTCCGTTCACCGCCAAAGTATACACTCATTAAACCTCGATTTCTTCTATTATCTATATTATATATGTGTCTACCTTTTCAGGGAAATTTTTCGCTTTTATTACTTACTTGCAATTAACCAATAATCACAATATGCACATCGTAGATATCTAAGTCTAACGAGCTCACGCAACCAACCTCTAATTGCTCTCCCACCCTCCCTCCCACCCCATCTCACAGTTCTACCCCACTCCCCACCCAAACACTAATACATGTATTCAAGTCCAACTACTCCTCAACACTATCTCCACTTTATATCACAACCACCAGTCCACCCATTTACCTCACCCCCCCTCACTAACTCTGTACCATCTGCCCCACGCTCTTCTCTCCACAGCCCAACGTGTCCCTTTACAACCATTAACGTTTGTCCCTCAAATACCAAACGCGCCAGGCTCCTCTCTCGCTCGCCGCTGTCGCCTCTGATATCCCGTTGAATGTACAAGTTCTTTATAGCCTTGTACAAAGTAATATACGCATCTCATTTTGAAATATAAACTCCCTCTAAGTCAAAGTGCAAGTCTTTAAAGCGCCATATACTGTAGTCATTAGAAGCATGACATCCAAAATAGCGGCGCGCGCTCCACGCCGTTTTCATTCTAGTTTTCTTCATGTACCACTTTTGTACATAAGCTACTAGTGCTCTCAATATATATACTGTATAAACCGTACTTATTCTATCATAAGCTCTACATCATATTCTTTTACACTCAAAACCCTAATTCCACTCTACACTACTCTCACCAGATGATATAGAGCACGCTCGCACGCTCGCGCGCGCAAACTCCTAGTGACTCGGTTCATTGCCACCACACCCTCCTTTTTCTCGCACTATTTAAACCGGTAAAACCAACACTATCATGCAGTTGTAATAACAGTATAGAGATATATAAACATTGTATAAATCACATTCCAGTCATCTGCGCGCACGCTTTTTACTCACTATCACTCGCATGATAGTAGATGTAACGTCTAGAAAACCCTGATTGATCCCTAAATTGATATCGTTGAACCCGTTTAATCAGGGTCTCGCCCATTTTAAACCTCAAGTCCACCTATCTAAAACTTATTGTAAAAACTTGAAGAGAAGTTGGGTGATTCACGTAGAGAATCTGTCATTACCGTATCGCAAATGTTACTCAAAAATTAACCATCTCGCTCTCTCTACACTAGTTCGTAGCCTCTAAGAACCCGCGGACCCTATTGTGTTGCTGTTTGACCATTTTTGAACGCTTACTCCTTGCAAACCTGTAGCCTACTGAAGACCCTCCTGTATGTTTCTATAGCAGCTTATAAGCACCTTCTTAAATATCTAGCCTCATAATTTGGTACCAAACAGCTCCACCATCACCTCTTTTGTCTCTCTTATACCTGCGGCACCAACAATTAGCAAACCAAACACCTTCTAGCTAGTCATACTTTCTAAATCACCCTCACATAGGAGCCCTTCTGTCACACATTTGACTCTAATAGTCCCTCCTCTCCCCCATACCCTCGTCACCTAACTGGCACATCAAAGTGCACCGCTTGGCCTCCAAGGGGATTTCGAGTATAAATAGGGGTAAACACCCTTCATTCTAACTCATCCCCCACTTCTTCTTTATATAACCCATAATAGCAGCAAATCTTTGCTCAAGAAGATTCTTAAGAAGTTCTCAAAATCAGAGTGAAGCAAAAGAAACCATATAAAGAGGCCTCAGATTCATTAATTCTATCTAACTAAACTAAAATAACCATCTTAATACCAAATACAGCACAAAATCACAAACATAATCCCAACATATACCCTCATAATTACACCCCCCTTATAATGTTCATACTGATCATGATACAAACTATGGTCCTTAAAAGCTTTTGAACTCAAAAACATATGTGTTTTACCTTTTTAGATCCAAACCCGAGCTCCCCTGAAACCCTAATTTCTTGTTTTTACTTAAATCTATAAGACCTTAAACATTCCCGTAAAACTATTTTATAACTCCTATTATAATAATGCCTTATATCATCATTAATTACATAAGCTAATTTGTTAAGTCTTGAACATGAACTTATAATTAAACTCACACGCTGCGTTGCGCCTCGCGCGCGCTCAAACACTAATTTTACCGTTTTGATTTTAGCCTTAACGAATCGTTTTTTTAAAACTGTTGTTACTTAAAACTTCTTATTTTAACCTTGTATTAATAGCTATCACCTGAAATTATCATTAGGAATCTTAACATAAGCTTACAGTGCACATTCGGACCTTGTTTTGTCACACTATTATCCATGCAAGGGGGTATAAATCGTAACTTCTGAAAACCTTAAACTAACGGGTACTAAAAATTGTATTTTAACTAGTTAAAAACTATAGGGGTCCCTATTACCAGTCCACTTTTCCAAAGTACAAGGTTACTTTTTACATCTTTTAAAACTAGAAGGGACCAAAACTTGTAAGTGCAAACTCCAAGGGTATGGTTTGCTATTTTTCAATGCTTAAGGTCTAAAATGTAACATTTTGAAAAAGTATAAAATTATGTTCAAAACATTATAAGACATAACTTTAATTAACGCTTGACGTGCTTATCATTTCCTGGTTAGTGAACACTCCCTTCCCTCGCCAGGGCACTTTAAATTGTAAACCCAACAACTCAGTCAGAATGTAATACCAAGATGAAACCCCTTAATATGAAGCTCCCTAGTATTGTGGTATGATATAGATTCAGAACAGGATAGTTATAACATAATCGGTTTTAAGAGTTTTGTTCAATATCTGAAAATGATAAGCACGTCAAGCGTTAATTAAAGTTATGTTTTGTAATGTTTTGAATACATTTTTATACTTTTTCAAAATGTTACATTTTAGACCTTTGAGAATGAAAAATGGCACAATATACCTTTGGAGTTTGCACTTTTACAAGTTTGGTCCTTCTAGTTTAAAAGATGTAAAAAGTAAGCCTTGTACTTTGGAAAGTGACATAATAGACCCCTATAGTTATAACTTAGTTAAAATGACATTTTTAGTCCTTTTAGTTATATGTTTCAGAAAGTTACGATATATACCCCTTGCATGGATAATATTTACAAAACAAGTCCGAATGGCCATGTAAGCTTATGTTAAGATTCCAAATGATATTTTCAGGTGATAGCTTATTAATACAAGTTAAAATAAGAAGTTTTAACGTAACAACAGTTTAAAATAACGATTCGTTAAGCTAGAAATCAAAACGGGTAAAATTAGGGTTTTAAAATGAAAACGCGCGGGTTTTAATTCAAATTCATTCAAGACTTAACAAATTACTTATTATAATGTTATATAAGCTTATTATAATAGATTATAACAATAGTTTACAAGTTTAGCTTATAGATTAAGTAAAAACAAGAAATTAGGGTTTCATGAGCTCGGTTTGGATCAAAAAGGTAAAACACATATGTTTTTGAGTTCAAAGCTTTTAACCATAGTTTTATCATGATCATATGAACATTATAAGGGTAGGAAAACAGAATGTGATCTTAGGGAACCTGGTTTTGAGCTTATAGCTTGAAAATGGGTCAAAATCAGGACTTTTAGTTTCGTACGCTTAGAATAATGACTCTGAGGCTTCTTTTATTGGTTTCTTTTGCTTCACTTCTGATATTGAGACTTCTTAAGATCTTCTTGAGCAAAGATTTGCTGCTATTATGGGTTATATAAAGAAGAAGTGGGGGATGAGTTAGAATGAAGGGTGTTTACCCCTATTTATACTCGAAATCCCCTTGGAGGCCAAGAGAACTTAGTGGCCAAGTTAGGACAGGTATGGAATGACTAAGAGAGTCTATGGTGTGACATGGAAGGTCTATGGAGTGATTTAGAAAAGCTATGACTAGCTAGAAGGTGTTGGTTTGCTATTGTGGTGCCGCAGGTAGAAAGAGAGACAAAGAGGTGATGTGGAGCTTTTGTAACCAAATTATGAGCTAGATATTTAAGATAGGTGCTTATAAGCTGCTATAGAAACAATTAGGAGGGTCATCAAGGTGCTTGTTTGCAAGGAGTAGCTTCAAAATGGGTCAAAAAGCAAAAATAGGGGTCGCGGGTTTCTTAGGGCTCGAACTAGGGTTTTCTTGGTTATTTTTTGAGTACATTTGATTCGTAATGATAGATTAAGGATCACAATCTTATAACTATTTTAGGGGAGCTTCATTTACACTAATCTTATATTAAGTTATTACCATAGTTTGGTAGGTGGTTTGGGTTTAAACTGGGCGAAAATGAGGTTAACGGGGTCAAAAGTTCAATTTCGGGTTCAATTAGTCGTTTTCTAGATTAATTCTTGTTATATTGTTGTTAAAATGATGAATTGATGATGAATGTGATTTGTAATGTTGTCTTTAGTGTTATTACTCTTTTGAGTGTTGGTTTAGGTTTACAATGGATAAAAAACAAAGAAACGCGTATGGTTTAGAAACTATGCGCGGTTTTAGGTTTAGGGTTTTGAATTAGGGTTTTGAGTGTTAAAAAATATGTTGAGTGCTTATGCGTAGAATAATTGGGTTTATACATTTGTTATATTGTATATAGTTAGTACAAAAGTGGTGATGAAGAAACTAGAATGAAAACGGAGGTAAAACGGCTATTTTGGATGTCATGCTTAATGACTTGTATATTGCGCTTTTAAAGACTTGCACTTTGACTTGGAGGGAGTTTATATTTCAAATGAGATGCTATATTACTTGTACATATGCTTTAGTAACTTGTACATTCACTTTAGATATTAATATTTCATGGAATTAGGGTTTAGAGGTAAACGATAATGGTTTAAAGCCCGTCTTGATATAACGTTGCAGATGGTACATTATATGAGTAATGTACTTTGTAAAAATGATATTAAGATATTGACTTAACATGTTATGATGTTTGCTTAACATATATGAAGATAGGATTGCCATAGGTAGGTTGCGTGAGCTCGTTAACTTTAGATATGCAAGCTATGTTGCATATTGAGATATTGGTAATGCAAGTAATGTAATAAAGCGAAAAATTTCCCTGAAAAGGTAGTTCATATATAATAGATAGATAGTACATTGCATCTAACTTAATATATGGATATTTACATTGATAAAAATTTACGGGTTGTTATAGGTCATATGTTAAGTTTTAAAAAAGCCTAATCCGAAACTTTTTAGTATGCTTATTTCTAGCTTATTTAGGGTACTTGTTTTCACTCATTAGTTGTTATCAGGTTTAGGGCTTAAGCTGTTTAATGCTTATATAGTTTCTTTAGCTTATTAAGTCAAAAAATTTAATCAAGTTTTAGTTAGATGGTCAAGTTAGCTTTTAAGCTAACTCTCTTTTTCAAATAGTTTTTCTAGCTTATTTTTTCAGCTTTGTCAAAAAATCCTTTTACTAAAATTGCTTATTTTGTTAGTCTTTAGCTTATTTAAAAAGAAAAATAAAAAAAATGTTTTTCCAAAAAAAAGATGGCCACAGGTTTCGAACCTGTGACCTCTCCCTTCATACACTCAACATATTTAACACACCACTCTCAACCAAACGTGCCCTTGGGTCTTTTTCAAACACATCTTGCACAACTTAAATAATATAGTCTCTTTAGTTTTTTGCTTTTACGAGCTTATCTGCTTATTTTGTGCTTATTCATTAAGCAATTTTTCAAGTTAGTATTTTTCTTAGATTCTACTAAGTCCAAACTACTTTCCATAATTTTTCTAGGATTTTTAGGATTCGTTCTCTATTTTTAATTAATTTTCTAGAGTAAAATCGTTTTTAATTCATAATAAATAAAATAAAAAGCAAAAAATATAATTCTTTTTCTGAAAATTTTATTTTGTCATTTAGGATTTATAAAAATTAGATTTGAAGTTGTAGGGTTTAAATTTGCTTTAGTTGCTTAAATGTCGCGTTTTTAATTTCCATTTACGTTTTTATGCTTACGGGTTTAATTGTCGTTACTTTCTTACTTGTTTTCATGCATTAATTTACTTGTCAATTACATTTAGTAGGATTTAAAAAACCATATCAAAAATCTTTTAAAACCATTCGAAACGTGCGATCACGAACTTAGCCGATTCTCAATTCGCACTTCGCCGAGGAAAAATGACCCGGGAGGTTTTAGGAATTGCTTTGGTCAAAAGCAATTGTCTTTAATCTTTTGGAATACTATACTACTATACTATAATTGATTTTGCCTCTTTATTACACATACTTATTTGTGTGTGTGGTTTGGACCAAATCAATTTTTGGCGCCGCTGCCGGGGATGTGTGTACGATTATCGCGTTTCGTTTGAAGATTAGTGTTTTGAAGAGCCTTCCTCGTGAATTTATCATTTTTCATTTGTGAATATTTTCTTCTATTATATAAATATAAAAATACAAAAATATTTTACACTTTTATTATTATTTTCTTTTATTTTAATATAAAAAAAATAACCGATTGTCAATTGTCGTTTTGGCTCATCTTTAGTTAACAAACTAAAAGAGTGGTATAAGGAGGGTTGATCCGATTTTCAACCCAAAAGGAGAATGTTTTTAAAACGCTTCGCGCTTACCCGCTCATCCGCTTCTTTGTGCGTTTTCTAGAGAGCTATCGTACACTTTTGACTATCGGTTACCAAAAATATTTTTCTTTCTTTAATTTTTTATATTATTATAAAAATATATAAATAATTTTCTCGGTAGAATATAACTTGCTTTTTCTGAGATTTGAATTTAATTTAGTCTTTGGACCTAGTTGTTTTGGTCGTTTTGTTAGAACTGTTACGTGTTGACGGTGGTGAATCAATATGATTGTGGTTATTTGGTGATTATGTTGCTTGTGTAAATCTTTTTTAGAGGATTTTATTATGTTAAATATTCTGGGTGGTTCGTCTCGTATATATCTTGAAATGCCGAAAAACAAGTCACGGCACGTCCGTTAATGTTCCAAACAAAATTTATGGGAAGTCTTAATTTGGAAATATGTCATTTTGTGAATAGTTAAGTTCTTGGAAAAAGTATTTTTAAGTTTAATATAAAATATTAGGTAAATTCGAGTTAGTTTCATTTTAGAATTCGAGAACGTTGAGCTTTGAGGGACTAAAACCAACAAAAATGAAGCACACGAGACCCCCTAGGATCCTATCGGGTTCGAGGTAGGTGTGGGACAAGGTATGGGCATTTTTTAGAGAGTAGATAGAATGGTCTTGTTGGTACATGGTTTCGCGACTACGATCTGGCTTTGTATTCATCTCATTTTCTACAAACACCTCATCTCGCGCACTCGCGCGCGCGCGCGGCGCACTTCTTCTTGTGTTTTGCTCCGCGCATGCGATTTTAAAACACACCACACACTTAAAATAGTTTGCAACGTGATCAAGAACATGAAGGACATGAATTTTGGGGTTGATTCTAGTATTTCGGGTTATCATTTAAACAGTTTTGGTGTTGTCGGGTGTGTCTTGAGAGTGACTTTAATAACCTCTTTTTAATGTTTCTATATAGAGTGAGTTTAACTTGTATTTTTGAAGGCTAATGATGCGTTACTTCGCGCCGCCGTCGCGCGTCACGCGCGCTCGCGCTTCTTAAAAATCATGTGTGTCTAAAAATTTTGAAATAAATAAAAAGTGGTGTTCGGGTTTGGTTTACTCGTCGAACGTTATTGTGACTAGAGTAAGGGTTTATATTTTTTTGTGTTGTTGCGATGGTTGAAAAACCTTATTTGCAATTTAGTTATTTTGGTTGTAGTTTAATGGTTAATTATAAGCATATTAACTTGTTTTGGGCATATGTTGGTTCGGAAACCACAAGAACAAGGAAACGAGTATTTTTGGATGATTACCTCTTATGTCGTATTTTTGTGGACTATTTTGATAGCTTTTGGTGATAACCGAATGTACTACGTAGCTTGCTAGCTTATTTAAAGGCTTATTATGCATTGTTGGGAGCTTATGGGCTCACGGCCCAACAAGCCCAATACGCCGTGGCTTATTATAAGCTTATTGTGGTTCGGATTATTTTGGTAACTATCATTTGGGTTTATATTTACTAATGGGCTTTAGTATCGAGCCTAAATCGTATTTATAACTACGAATAACTTAATGGACCTCTATTAGGCCTTAAGGCCCAATAAGAGAAAATAAGTCCTTTTATGGGGTTTAACGGACTTTTGTAAAGTGAAACATACTTGTGTAATGATATTGAAAGTTGTTTTGGGAAAATACGTTTTGGTAGATGTTGCGAGATATAGAATTTGGCATTTTGTCGGGAAATGGTAAATTTGTGAAAAGTGTTTGAAATTAAGGTTTAAAACCTTGGAAAACGTTGTAAAAACGAACAGGTCATGTCAAAATTTTATAAAAATCTGATACTTAGAGTTTTATTCAAAAACTTACTTTTACGAAAAAATAATAAAATATTGTTATTTAATAAGTCGACTAAAAGAAAAAATATATATATTATAAATATAAAATATGAAACTTCTCTAAGTTATTTTATGTAAATAAACGTTTAATTTCCTATAAGTTATACAATTAATTAAGGTAACTAAGGTTACCGAAGGGAATTACCAAAGTATATTTTGAATGTGTATTATTTAGTTATCTTATATTACTTATCTATTTTACTTAAATAGTATAAGTGTATTATACTAAAGTATGAATTGGAGTATGTTGTTTTGGTCTAAATCGTCAACCATCACACCACTGGTAACGTTAAGGGTAACCATACAACGCGTCTGACCTCTATGCATCAATCTAGAAAACATCTTTTGAAAACGTACATCTGAAATGGACATTAATTGGACTAGGTCGTGGTCGAACGTCGTTGCATTTGCTTGTTTGATCTTGCTACTTATCACCCTGTTGAGATTAGTTCTCGTAGCCCCATTTTTAACCCTTTTCCGTTAGAGGAAATTGATACTCAAAACTGTTTTGAACTTGTTTTCTGTACTGTGCAAAAGCTGATTTATTTTTGAGACAATTTTATGTGCTTATGACTGCTATGTGAATGACAAGTGTTTTGGTAGAATATGATGTGTGGAACTATCCGTGTGGATCTTTGATAGCATGGAATTATTAGTCAATATGTTTGATTGGATTCCTTCCAATATTAGTTTATTTATATTTGGATGATTTGTTAATCATGAGTGTCATAGTTATCTTGATTTGTCAATTATGAGTTGTCTTAGTTTCTTGGGCTCAAGGCCCATTCTTTGTAATTATATATACTCTTGTATTTTGGTGTGAGAAATGATCAAGACATCAATTAGCCTTACGGGTTTTATCTTCCAAACATTGGTATCGAGTAGGTGTGATCTAGATCTATCGGCGTAATGAGCCGCCATCTTCAACCACCTAATTCTCAAATCTAATCGGCCGTAATGAGCCGCCATCTTCAACCACCTAACCCCGTCAAATCTTATCCTTCTCCTTCTCTCTAAATGTCGTTTTCTCTCGACAATCATCAAAAAATAGGTTGTCTTATCTTTTCTTCTTTTCTAATAATAAAATTGGTTTTCTGCTTTTCTTCTCATAAAGATCTGTGATTTCTATCTCGAATAGATTGTTAATTGATTCTTTACCAAAAAAAACATATTGTTAATTATATCCGGGACCTAGTCGGCCACCATGAGCCGCTGCCTCAATACCACCCTGTCAAACCCTATAAATCACCATTCTCAAAATATAGTTGTCAGCCGTCATGAGCTGCTTCTATCATCTCCAAAAAGAATCAAATCTCTCATCTCTATTATCAAAACCCTAGTTGTCGGCCATCATGAGCCGCAAATAAAATCCCTATTAAAAAAACTTATTTTTATGTTGTCATCTATTTTAAATTTAGTTTGCCGTGAACAAAAAAAACAAACCAAAAAAATTCACAAAAATATCAACTCTTGTTTCTATCTGCTTTCATTCGTTCTTTTCAAATCTCTTTTCAAATCTCTTTTATTATTATTGTTTTTCTCCTTTCATTTAGTTTACCTCAGCAAAAAAAGACAATATCTTCTTGCTTGGCCCGGATTTTTATGCCGCTTAGTGTAGTTGGCTACAATTGCTTTCAAGTCATGGATCATGAAGATTTGGCTCCGCTCTCGCTTGCTTAAAGACGTCCCCATCAACAAAGTTAGTTTCATCAATAAAACAAGTAATCTCTTTCAGTCTCGAGCTTTCGTGAATTGCTGATATCTTCACCAAAGGATTGCCTTCAGTTTTGTTTGAAGATTGTCGATCCAGTTTGAGCGTCCGCCCTCTTCCCGCTCGAACTGCGGGGACGTATTAGTCAATATGTTTGATTGGATTCCTTCCAATATTAGTTTATTTATATTTGGATGATTTGTTAATCATGAGTTGTTATAGTTATCTTGGGCTCAAGCCCATCCCCTTTGTAATCTATATATACTTTGTATTTTGGTGAGAAATGATCAAGGACATCAATTAGCCTTTCGGGGTTTTCTATCTTCCAATAGGAATTGCTATGGTTTGATATGATATGTGATCTTTCACCCTATGTATAGCTCCGGCTGGTAGGCTTTAGGTGCATGTGAATTGAGAATTTGAGCACCTTGCGTGGTCATGATGCCTATATGGATGAGATTTAGATAACATGGAGATGCTATGGTTGGAAATTGAATGTGTCACATGTATTCACTGTCATATTGCACAATTATCCACTACTTGAAATATTGGCACATCGACTAGGTTTTCTTCAAACCTACGAGCTCACCAACATATTTGTTAACCTTTTCGAGTATCATTTTTAGGTATTGAGAATGATCAGTGAAGTTGTGTTGCAAGCTTTAGTAGACCATAAGAGCATCCTGTATGGATTGCGTTCTGAGAGATTTGGTGTTCAATTTTGTGTTGAACTTAAGTATTTGAGGATTGTTGTTTTAAGACTAGTATGGACCCCTGCGCGGGTATTTGGTTGTATTTGTGGTGACTATTTGATGTGTTCTTGTTGGGACTTCACTCAAGTCTGTACTTGAGGTTGAAGATCATCATGACACTTTTCATTAATGCATTTTAGTTTTCTCTATCATGTATCTTGTGTTTTGATTAATCATTCTTCGTCGCATGTCTGTGTTTCCGCCTATGTCGGGTGTGACAGATTGGTATCAGAGCCAGGTTATAGAGAACTAGGTGGTTTGGCCTAGATTATAACCTAAGAACCTTCATATAGTTGCGTTATAGGATCTAGGTGCGCGGTGTTCCGCTTATACTTGCTTCTATGGTTATATAGTATATCGTACTAGAAAATTCAATCATTGAAATGTGTGAGCTTAATACTGGGTACAACTGGGTAAGGATACGAGTATAAATACAATGGCCAACGTAGTTATAAACGTATCACGGCTCACGTGTATATAGTAATATCGTTCATACAAATCGGTGTTGACACCTTAGGATCGTATTATGCGTATTATAGTATATTAAATTATCCTATATATTAACCTTCCCTCCTACCTAACGCTACCTATGTCCTCCCTCATGTAGATAATGTCGCCAAGAATGACGACACGAAGTGCTGGCCGTGCAACTACCGCACCACGAGTAGGAAGGACGGGTGGACGGACTGGTAGAGGAGGTGGTAGAACTAGAGGTCGATCTGGTGATCAGTGTAATGGTGGGATTGATGGTCAAGGTGGCTAAGTAGGTGGTCAATGTAATGAGGTGAATGATGGCGTTGATGGAGTCCCCGACTTCTCCACTATCATTGCACAACAACTACAAAACTTACTTCCCACTATCTTAGCTCAAGTAGGCAACCAATGTAGCAATCAAGGGAATGGTAGGAATCAAAACGGCGATGCCGTCAATGACAACATCCAAGGCGATGTTAGGAATGTCATTGTGAACAACGACCGAAGGGGTTGTACCTATAAGGAGTTCTTAGCTTGTAACCCAAAGGAGTATGATGGCATAGGAGGTGCTATAGTCTATACTCGTTGGATTGAGAAGATGGAGTTAGTTTAGGGGATGAGTGGGTGTAGGGATAATCAAAAGGTGAAGTACACTGCTGGATCATTTGTTGGTAAGGCTCTCACGTGGTGGAACTCTCAGATCTACACACGAAGTCCAGAAGCCGCTGTTGGTATGTCATGGGAAGATTTTAAGACTTTGACCAGGGTAGAATTTTGCCCGGTCAATGAGATGCAGAAACTAGAAACTAAGTTCTAGAACCACGTCATGGTCGGGGCTGGCCATGCTACGTATACTGATAGGTTCCAGGAGTTGGATAGGTTAGTTCCTCACTTAGTTACCCCTGAAAATAAAAGGATTGAGAGATACATTTATGGCCTTGCTTTACGAATTCGAGGGATGGTGGAAGCAACAGAGCCGGCAACAATTCAGAGGGCTGTATAGAAGGCTGGAACACTGACATATGAGGCCGTTAGGAATTGGTCACTGAAAAAGAACCCTGAGAAGATACGGGAGCACGGTATGAGTGTGAAGGAATGATTCGCAAAATAGTATATATATAAATGTTTGGCGTTTTCATGCTCGCGTTTTCGTGCTATATATTTATTTTATTTTTAATGTTTTAAAAGTTACAGTAAAAAAATGGTAGGATTTGAATTCCAGCCTTTTTTGTTTTTTGTCCATTTTTAACCACTTAATACCCTATAAAAACCATATACTTCCACCATTTTATACCATACATCCATATAAACTTTCACTTTTTTATGTAACACTTCCAAATTTATAAACTTCACTACAATGAATCCCAACCAATGGATAAACAACTACTTCAACGACGTACAAAATCAAATACCGAATATGCAATTACCCAATTCTTAGTCTTCGTCTAATCCAAATACTCCATTATCCGCAAACTCCATCACCTCAAATTCCAATCAAATTCCATCACGCGTCAACTTACAAATCCCGAACCCATTCGCCAACTTTCAAATGCCAACCCAAAATCCATTTGTCAATTATACTCCCGAGCAATTTAATTTATAGTTTTCATAAACGCAAACTTCTCAACAATTCCAACAAGCACAACAAATTCAACTAACCCAACAATCCCAACAATCCCAACAAACCTAATATCCTCAACATTTCTCTCAAGTACCTCAACGATCGAATGAGCCCGATGAGGGCGGCCCGTCACATAAACAAAGCCAAAAAAATCTGTCGCTAAAAAATAAGTTCAGGAAAAAAAAACCGATGGTACCTTTTGGACCCAAGGCGAGGAAGAACTTTTGGCTGAATGTTTCATAGAAATATCGAGGAAGATACCTAAAAAAACGGGAAATGACCAAGCGAAAGATTACAAAAACGTTTTGGTACAAAATTCTCAACATAAAACTAGCGAGCGAGTGAAATTATTTACGAAAGGCTGCGAAACAAAAATATGTTGAAACGGGTACGAAATGTACCACCGATAGAATGAGATAATAAACCAAGTTTAAACTTCGATTTACGAGACCAAGACCAAGGCTCTTAAGCGGCGACAATGAGGCGAGAAACTTAGTTTGCAGGGGAACTAATTACTATTTAGAGATCAAAACTGGCGGAGAATAAATTTACTCATAAAAGTGTTTGGATTTAAAAAAAAATGCAAATGGAAAAATCTCGAGTCTACGCAAGCAAGACGAACCCGAGGACGGTAACACGAAATAAGATCCACAATTGTTTTTGAGGAGACGAAGCGATCAAAGACGGGCCGATTCCATACCGGGCTCAACGAAAGCTTCAAAAGATCAACATCTACAAGCTCATCCGCCATTTTCGGTTCACACAAAGAGCAATTTACCAAATTGATGCAAAAAGAAATACTTTTGGACCGTGAAGCGAAAAAAGAAACAATGGAGCACGAGCTAGCAACAAGACTCGCGGTTTGCGAAATTCAAAAAAGAAACGAAGAAATGGAATACACTACCTTTCGACACACGGGTATAATCCGGAGGACGCAACCGAAGAATCGAGGAGATGAAAGCCCGCGACCGACCGGGCGAGATATTTTACATTTTTAAATTGTTGTCGTATTAAATTCATGTACTTATTCATTTAAGTTTATGTATTTTTTTATGTATTTGTATTTTTAATAATTAATAAATGTTTTTTTAATTAATATGAAATTCAAATTTTGGAATATTAATTAAGTTTTTTATATATAGTCAGATAAAGTTTTTATATTTTTAAATGAAATGAATAAAAAAGTGGGGTCCCTGTAACACCCCCAAAAACGGGTCGCAGCGGAAGTATGTCCGGGGGCGTTACTTCATAATACACAGCGCTAGATACAAGAGAACGACATCTAAATGTGTCGTTTGAAAAGAAAAACTCGTTGATTCCTTGAAAGTGATATAACATTTAGTCCCATAATTACATCAACAATGAAAAAGCTTGAAAATATACTACAACGAGATTTGATCACTTGTATGTATGTAGAAATCCATGAATGAAATCTTGTCAGTTTAGACTCCAATGCACATCAAATAATCCAAACATCTAATTCACCTGAGAAAAACATGCTTAAAACGGTCAACATAAAGTTGGTGAGTTCATAGGTTTTTATAAGTATGAATGCAAATTCCAATGAATGTATTTGCCCCCTATGTGCATCAACAGTACCATGTAAAACATTATGACTTACTCACCCTACAAATAACATAAAATATTGTAGACTCATGTTAAATCCTTAAATGTCCTTCCAAAATGTATGTATGATTTTTAGAAATCAAATAGTTGTAAAGTATGCCTGACTATTTCAATCCTTAAATAGTCACAAAATGTATAAATATATGTTCCCCCCCCCCAATATCCAAATTTGTAAAGTATAGCATGACCATTGTATCCAATACAAAGTCATCATCTGAGTGATTATGATTATACTCCTAAGTTCATGACACTGCGACGTAGACCTGTTTGTATGCCACTTTATTCAAGGCACAGTAAGAATGTACCCATCGTAGGTGTTCCCTCCAAGAACACCCGGGCAGTAATAAAAGGAATGTTCATCATGGTTGTTCCTCCAAGAACACCCGGAGCAATATAAGAAAATAATAAGTACCCTCATAGTTGTCCCCAATCCAAAGACCCGCCGGGCATTTTTGAAAATAATATGTTGTATGTGATTGTTGACCCCACTAGCCGGCCATCTAATCGTAACCGACATGTGTATAACCATTTCGTTCCAAATGATAGCACAGATCACCCGCCGAAACGGGATTGTCAATCCTAAATAGATCTATCTTATAACATTTGCGCTTACCCTTCGAGTAAATTACTAGATTTTTATTTATACAACTTAAGCTAATCCATAATCATAAAAGTATAGTATGTGTTTACGTTTAAAAATTAAACCAAGTATTGTATCTCCTTGTGAGATATATAAATGAGTATGTAAACCAAACAGTAAAGCAACCATGTATAATGCATATTGTAAACAAGCATGTTCTCACCCAAAAAATAGAATAAAACCAGTAAAACATAGGCTATAAACTCACCTTGATGAATCAAGGTTGCAAAAAGCGCTAGGCGCTAGTCGGGCGGTCGACCACCGCCTAGCTAGTAATCGGTCGAGGCGGCGCCTAGGCGGATTGAACTTTTCTATATAAATTTTTTAAAATTATATGTATATTTGATAAATTTTAGCACAAATAGCTAAGTAGGTCTACAAAAGATTGGATATTGGGCTTTAAATGTAAATTAAGGCTTTAAATTAGTTAAATTAGGGGTTTTTCTAAGTAAAATCTAATATTTCAATTTTTTTCTTCTCATCTACAATAATTACATCACAAATTTTATTCTTAAACACCATTTAAAAACAAGATCTGACCAATTGAATGAAAAAACCTAATTTAAAATTTTAAAAATCGAGTTGACCCTCGCTGACCGGCGTTGACCACCGTTGACCGCCGTGTTGACCGTCGTTGACCGCTTTTTTGGCCGCCTAGAATAAATCGAGGCGGTTTGTGGCCGCCTAGCGCCTAGGCGGCCGCCTAGACCGCTTTTTACAACACTGAATTAAATAAGAAGTTCTTGCATAGGCGTAAACGTACGTTTTAAGGTTACCACTTATGTTTAAACGATGTTTGTAAAGCTTTTACAACAATTGTTATGTTATCTTCTAGCTGACAATTATAAAATATAAAATAATATTTTATAAATTTATGTTTCGTTTCCTCGACGGGTCGTGTCTAAAATAGTTATCTCATTGTAAAAGTATAGTTTTTCGTTCGTTTATCCGGTTATTGTATAATACAAATTATTATATCTTTAAAATATAACTTAGTTCATTTTATTTGTTTCTAAAATAATAGAGGCTTTAGTAAAACATTACTAAATATAAAAAGTTATATAAATTTTGTCATGACCTTCTCGGTTATATAACGTTTCCCATATTTATAAAACCTAATGTCTTCTTTTCCACTTTTCAATAAACCGGGCGTTGCAAAATATCTACGTGTTTTAAATATATATTTATATATATTTATAACTAAACAAATTAATAAATATCATATTTATTTAACCATTAACTACCATTTTAGTTCTGATTAATAATTTGTAAAGTCTCGTGTTATATTTATTAGTCAAGTGTATAAACCAAACGAACCCTCGTTGTTTTGCTAAACCAAACGCGCCTTTTGCGTCTCTCTCTAAAACCAAACACATCCTTATGGTGTTAAACTCGTATCCAAACGCACCCTTTGTAGTGTCTGTTAACCCAAACAGCCCTTTATGGCTGTTAACCCAAACCAAACACCCCTTTATTCAAATCTGCCCAACCAAACACCCCCTTATGGTACTCTGCTGAACCAAACGCGTCTTTATCGCGTTTTTTGTTATCCCAAACGCACCCTTATGTATTAATACAAAGAAACAAACACCCCTATGTTGTTTCGGTTAAACCAAACGCACCCTTGTGCCGTTTGGCAACCAACCAAATGCCCCTTTATGGTGTTTTCTTATGCCAAACGCACCCCTTGGTGCATTTTTTAATACCAAACGCAGCCTATAGCTGCTGCCATAAAACAAACGCACACTGTTTGGTGATTACCGCAACCAAACGCATCCACTTGCTGCCATTTACCAACCAAATGAACACCCCTAGCTGTTTACAACAGCCAAACGCACCCTTCGGTGTGCGTGACAGCCAAACCAAACACCCTCTGCTGCCATTAAACCCAACGCACCCGGTTGTGACCAGTAATCCCACGCACCCTCGTGGGTGTTTATTAACAACACAAACGCACCCCGGTGGTGCGGTGAACAGTAAACCGACGTACCCTTGGTGGTGGTCGGTTAAACCACCGAAACAAACACCCACTTAGGGGTTGACAGAAAAACCGAACGCACCCTTGGAGGTGCGACAGTGGTGGTGTTATGATGATGATGATGACGATGGTGGTTTCGGTGGGGTGGCAGCGGGGTGATGATGGTGACGTTATGATGATGATGATGGTGAGGGTGTGGCCGTAGCGGGACAGCAGCCGAAGAGAGATAGAGAGAGACGGCGGTGGTGATAGCGTGGCAGTGGTGGGGTGGTGGCATGGAGACAGCGGGGTGGCGAGTGGTGGCGCGTGACATGGGGGATTGGGTAGATCGGGTGACGAGGAACCTTTTTGGATTCGGCCGGAAAAGTCCGCCGGAAAAGTTTTCCGGCGGCGGCGGTGGTGGTGGCTGAGTGGTGGCCGGCGGCGGCCAGAAAAATTGAGGAAGAGAGTGTTTGTTATATGTGTGTGTGTATATAAGAGGATGAAATGAAAAAAAAAGATATAAACTTTTTATATATATTAAAAGTTTAAAACAAAGCGACAAGTGTATAATAGTCTAGGGTCAATTGTGTAAATTTTTAATGTAATTTTGATAAAAAGCGGTTCGGGACTCGTTTGGACCACTTAACGGACGATTCAAAACACGAAACTTGCGCCATTGTTTTCCAAATCATTTTTCCAATAAAAATGAGTATTTACACGACTTTATTTCATAATTGTTTTATAACATTTATTTAAAATGTTCATCATTTAATTATATATCGCTGACAAACTTTGTCCGTAAAATGAATTTTAACTTTAATAATTTCGTTTTTAACAAACGTTTTTGAATAAAATGATGACTAATTTATTAAATATTTTTATTTAATAAAAAGTGTTAATTAAATATAATTTAATTATTTTCTCGTTTCTAAATTTTGCGAGGGCATTTTAGTCACCTTCTGACTGTTTTTGGGTCTCGGTCAAAACTAAAAAGTTTTCAGGAACGTCGTTTTTGATAAATCAACTTAGGGATAACATATATCTCTTTTAAATATGTTCTGAAAAATTACCGGTTACGCGGTAATCGCATTAATGTGACAATAAAAGACCAAAAGTCAAAAAGTCAAGTCAGATCCAAAAAGTCAAAGGTAAAATAGTCCATTTAAAATCTCGAAAAATTGTCGATTTTACTGTACCTAACCCCCTAAAAGAAATCTCCCGGATGTTACAGTACCTACCCCTTAAAGAAATCTCGTCCCGAGATTTAATTTGTGTTACCCGATTGTGTGACCAAGAAAAGATTTAGGATTTAATAAACCGTTTCTAAACAAAACGCTGATAACTTTATTCAGCAAAAATTCGGTGTTTCGACACTTCTCAATGTACCAGAAATTTTGGCTAGGTTTGACCAGGGTATTTAATCCGTCAAAATGGGTATCTCAAAAAAATCATTATAGGTCTTATGACTCAATGCTGTTATATCTCTCCCCTGCGTTGCGATCGTTTGAAATCCCACATGTATTGTATTATTGTGATTTAAATTTAGAATGCCATCGAAGAGAATCGCCACAACCACCACGCCTATGACCGATTGCTCAGAATAAGTATTGCAGGAATCACCACGCATAAAGGATTGTAAGTATTCAACTCACTTGGTAGTACTAGGATGTATCGCGACCTAAGTCTTCGTACTAGTGGCCCGAAATGAATAGTTCAACCATTTGTTTCGTCGGTAGGTGTTTATCTGGTTTATGGGAGTTGCATTACCTATTGGATAAATTTGTACCAGCTGGGACCGCTCCAGGACCCAACAACAGCGACCATCACGTCAATACTATAACAAATGGTGATGGGATGCCGAGAATGAGGACATTTCGAGAAACAATATTCCCAGAATAAAGTTTAACAAATGGGAGGAGCTCGAGGAAGAGCTTATGCGACAGACGGCGGATTATGGTACTCAATCATTAGATCGAGGATGAATCAACTCCATTAGCTTAAGTGTGTGTAACAAGTCTGTTAGTTCCACGAATCAGTTCGTGATCGCAAGGATTGACAACGACAAAAGTGATAACTTAAGTATAAGATAAGGTAGTTCCAAGCGAGGCCTTAAGATTCTGCCGAGTAGTAAGGCACGATTGTGCTTCTAAACCCTTCTAACAGATTCCGATGATTATCGGGTTCGAGTTCATACTCGTCTCATTTCGGATACCATTAAGCCCACTCATTTATAATTTATTATTTGCATAAAGAAGCGTCCCAATTTATGTAAATAATGAATTGATAAACTTATGGTTCGGTGATTTATAATTTATTCATTTAAATAAAGAGGCGTCCCAATCCTTTCAAATATATAGATTATAAATCATCCTACTTAATAATTCCCGATGCAATACGTGTACTCATATAATCCTCAAGGTGATGGATGACATGACGATGCATGTGCTCTAATGAGTATGGGACGAATGTTCCAAACTCGTCTTCGGAGACGGGGAGTAAAACTATCAGGGAAATCGCATAGTGTTTAAGATCGTTAATGAGTACTCGGTTAGAGTAACTAAGGTAAAAGTCTTTATGAACGAGTCAACATAGCAATTATTATATAAATCCTCCTATTACAAACCCCGCCCATACAAGACTTGTAATACTTAGATTCATACATAATTCCATGTAAACAAAATTATGACGGTCTCCGTGTAATACAATATAGTATAAAGCTATGAAGAAAAATAATATCCTTAGAGACCATTGTTTAACTTACAATATCTGAGAACGAAATGAGACCATTGTGCAACTCACAATGTCTAAGAAGTAAGATGAGACCATTGTATACCTCACAATGTCCGAGGTATAATTGAGACCATTGTGCAACTCACAATGTCTTAAGAAATGCTCTGGTATTTATATAAATAATTCTTATATAAATAAACGTGCGATATACGCAAAAGATGTAAGCATATATATTACATATATGTATGTCATGTAAGCACTTAAGGTAACAAGTAACCTAAGAAAGTAAGCAAGTAGTGTGTATGCACTTTGAAAATGTTTGTTGTGATGCATTATTTACGAAAATGGCTATAGTCTAGGATAAAATATGCAACCTAGTTCTCTATAGCTAGTGCTCTGATACCAATCTGTAACACCCCCAAAAATGTGTCGCAACGGAAATGTGTTCGGGGGCGTTACTTAATAATACACAACGCTAGATACAAGAGAACGACCTCTAAATGTGTCGTTTGAAAAGTAATCTCGTTGATTTCCTTGAAATTGATATAACATTTGTCCCATAATTGCATCACAATGAAAAGCTTAAAACAACCCAACGAGATTTGATCATCTTAATATAAGTAGAAATCCATAAATGAAATCTTGTCAATTTTAGACTCCAGTGCACATCAAGTAGGCCAATCATCTAATTCACCTGAGAAAAACATGCTTAAAAATGTCAACATAAAGTTGGTGAGTTCATAAATTTGTTTAAGTATAAATGTTGAACCAAGGTTCCGTAAAGTATGTATGACCGTTTAAATCCTTAAATGTTCTTCCAAACGTATGTATGATTTTTAGAAAAATCAAGAATTGTAAAGCATGCATGCCCATTTAAATCCCCAAAATGTCACCAAAAGTATCAATCTTATCCCGAAGATTTATAAAGAATGCATGACCAATTTAATGTCACCAAAAGTACCAATCTTATCCCAAAGATTTATACAGTATGCCTAACTATTTCAAACCTTAAGTAGTCACAAAATATATGAATATATGTTCAAATCCAAGATTTGTAATGTGTCCCCTCCAAGAACACCCGAGCATTTCTGAAAATAATATGTATAAGGTAGGACCGCAAGATTTCCCAAGTGTATGATAATGCAACTGATGCAGACATCATATAAATGTAATTACGTTTTCCTAGGCTCATGATACTGAAGCTTGACATAAATAAATAGCAATATAAAATTGCCCACGTTGCCCGTATTGATGTTCTACCCAGAACATGCCAAATCCGACATGGTATACGTTCGTTCCAGGTGATTGCTAGTCACCCGAACGGGGGCGTCACCCCCAAATAGATCTATTTATAACATTCGCCCTTACAGAGACCAATCCAATTGGTTATACCATAATTAACAGTTCATGATAATGGGCTCATTGGGTATTGTTACCTAGGCAAACACGTTATCATAATATAAAAATGTCCACTTGCGTCCAATTGTAAAAACCCATGCATATGTTTCTCACCCCAAAACGCGTCCATAAGTGTAACCAAGTATTGTATCTCACCGTGAGATATATAAATAAGTATGTAAACCAATTTGTAATCAACCATGTAAATGCATTTATAAACAAGCATGTTCTCACCCCAAAAATATATGTAAAACTAGTAAAAACAAGGGGGCTATAAACTCACCTCGATGATGTAGAGCGAATGACAGATAGACATCTAGTATGCACAACACAAACGGAAGACGAAGCGGCTCGATCAAGAAGTTGCAACTAATCTTAACGGCTAAGACCCACTAGCCTAGGATAATGTATTTGGATTTCCCGATGAATGGTAACATCAACATGACACGTTGATAAAGATTCAGATTTCCACGTTGTAATAGTTTGGTGGTTGGTTAAATAAAATAAATAGAAAGATAAACGCACAGTATGTAATATATTCTTTATATATTCCATATGAAAAATAACACTTATATAACTCATACCGTAAATTATATAGTGAAGACAAACAATCCAATGATTTATGTGGCGTATATAATGCTTTGCTAGTATTATATAATAAGTGTGAGTAAATGATTGAAACCAAATAATTCGACACCAATATAGTTAATAAGAAGTCCTTGCATAAAAGTAGACACACGTCTTAAATTTATGAATTAAACAACCGATGTTTGTAAAGATTTTACAAAAGTTATGATTTTACATTCTACTCAGGAATTTATAAAATAATATTTTATAAATTAATCGTTCATCTTATTGACAGATCGTAGCTAAAATTGTTGTCTCCTTCTAAAAGTATAGTTTTCGTTCGTTGTCGGGTTATTATACTGTTATAATTTAATATATCTTTAAAATATAACTTAGTTCCTGTTACCGGGTCTCTAAAATAATAGAGGTTTTAGTAAAACATTACTAAATATAGAAATTTATATAAATTTCGTCATGACCTTTCCGGTTATATAACGTTTTCCATATTTCTAAAATCTAACGTTTTTCCACTTAATAACAAAATCAATATTTCAACATCCGCGGGTTTTAAATGTGTAACTTGAGGGACTAAATGTGTAACTTGTTGATAAACTTTTATAAAATATTGGTTCGGGACTCATTTGGGCGACTTAACGAATGTTTCAAAATACGAAACTTGCGTCATTGTTTTTCAAATCATTTTTCTGATAAAAATGAGTATTTACTTGATAACATTTCATAAATATTTTTATAACATTTATAAAAATATCTGTTATTTATTTCGTGACTCGGTTAAAATTAAAATGAATTTTAACTTGGATATTTGCGTTGTCAACAACGCTTTTGAATAACCTGATAAATGATTTTATTTAATATTTTTATGAAATAACTAGTGATAATTAAAAATAAATTTAATTATTTGTGTGTGTCGG
>BQNB010100092.1:0-24782 GCA_026074375.1 Tanacetum coccineum | reverse complement strand
ATTACTTAAGCACAACTTGTAGATAACGCCACGTACTCAGCCTCTGCTGATGACATTACAGTACAGTCCTGCTTCTTTGACATTTAGCTGGATATTAGATACATGAGTGACCCGATTTTACTACGGTAGTCAGTTTTGCCTACGGGTTTACCACTCAAGTCTGCATCTAATTTAGGTTTCGTAGCCATTGGTGTACCAATTCTTTGTCCATTTTCCATACCATGTTTTTTCAGTATTTCTAAAGCGTACTTGGCCTGATTGATAAAGATACTGCGTGGGGATTGGTGGATCTAAAGTCCTAAAAAGAATTTCATTTCCCCCATTAAGGAGATCTCAGATTGATTGTGCATTAATTTTTCAAATCGTTTAGAAAATTTAGGGTTTGTTGACCTGAAAATAATGTCATCAACGTAAATTTGTACAAGTAGAATGTCCTCCCCGTATCTTATCGTGAATAGGGTCGGGTTAATGGTACCTTTAGTAAAACCTTTGGATATTAGGAAATTTGAGAGTTCATCATACCAGGCTCTTGGAACTTGTTTCAATCCATATAGAGCTTTCCTTAAGCGGTAAACCTTTTTGGATGATCAGGATCAACGTATCTATTGGGTTGTGCAACATAAACCTCCTCCTTAAGTGGACCATTAAGAAATGATGGTTTCATGTCCATTTGATAAATTGGAAAAGACTTGTGTGCAGCATGTGCGATGAAAATCCGAACAGCTTCCAAGTGAGCAACTAGAGCAAATGATTCTTTGAAATCAATACCCTCTTCCTGAGCATAACCTTTAGCTACAAGTCGTGCTTTGTTGCGAGTTACAGTTTGGTCTTCATCCTTTTTTGTTCTTCCATAACCACTTTAGCTTGATTACGTTCTTGCCAAAGGGTTTGTCAACGAGTTCCCAGACTTGGAGTTTGTAAAACTGATGAAGCTCTTCTTGCATTGCTTCTATCCATGCAGAATCAGCCATTGCCTCCTTAATGTTTTTCAGTTCAGCAGTACTCACGGTGAGTGCGAACATACACATTTTAGGATTGGTTGTAAGTTGTCGTCTTGTTTGCACTGGCTTGGATAGATTTCCACGAACTTGTTCTAATAGATGATTCTTAGTCCATCGATAGTCGGATTGGTGACATTGGTAGAATGTATGCATATTTGAATTATCAACATTGTGTGAGGAAGAATCAGAAACTTCTTATATCGGTGTATAGAAAGGATTAAAAAATTCATATGGTATAAACTGTGCATCTGTTGCTTGATTAGTGTTGTTTTCCTCAGCATTGACATTTGTTGTTGGAGTAGTCGGTTCTGTTGTTGGTTGAATATTTGTTTTAGGTTGTGTGTCTTGTTGTTTAGAATTATCAGAGAGAGCGTAAGACTTTGACACACTTTCATTTCTTGCAGTGAAGTATTCTTCGAATAAAGGACTGAATAAAAAATCCAACTCTTGTAGTGATGGAGTTGTTGTGTCTGTTGGAAGAGAAACATTTAGAACCAGCTTTGAACTTGAAGGTTCATTGCTGTGGTCATGAGTTCTGAGTTCTTTACTGTTATGAACAGAAGTCTTTTGTAGTTGGGGCATGGGGCCAGAGTTGTCATAATCTGACGCCTTTTTGTTGGATTTCATCAAAGTTGATGTGAATTGATTTAACTATTAATTTTGTTCTCTTGTTGTATACTCGATATCCCTTCGACTGAGTAGAATATCCCACCATAATGCATGGATCCCCTTTCTCCTTCATCTTGTCAAGGTTTTCACCATCTCTGGTTTAAATAACAAGTATAGCCAAATATATGAAGGTGTTTGAGCGAAAGTTTTCTTTCATTAATGATGTGATATGGTGTCTTTTCGTGTCTAGGGATGATGAGAGATCTGTTATGGGTGTAACAGGTGATTGCAATTGCTTAAGCCCAAAAGAATAAAGGAAGTTTAGAAGCAGAAAGCATCGTTCGAGCAGCCTCAACTAGAGTACGGTTCTGTCTTTCGACAACGTCATTCTGTTTAGGTGTTCTACGAGTGGATGTTTGGTGTTTAATCCCTTCTTCTTTAAAGTATGCATGAAGTGTCTTTTTTAAGAACTCTGTGCCTCTGTCAGTTTGAACAGTTATCACCTGGGCTTGAAGATTTTGTTGAATCAACTTAAGAAAGTCTTCGAGCACTTCTTGTGTTTCATCCTTGGATCTAAAAAAGTGAGTCCACGTGTATCTTGAATAGTCATCGACAATCACCATAATGTATTTCTTGCCATTGATGCTTTTAACCCGCATGAGACCACATAAATCCATATGAAACAAGGCTAACCGTTTCTATGATCTTGACGGCTATTGTCTTGAAAGAACTTATTTTTGCTTTGCCAATTTCACAAGAAGAACATAGTTAATCATTTACAAATTTCAACTTTGGTAAGCCATTCACAATGTCATTGTTAGAAAGCAAATTAACGGTATCGAAGTTAAGATGAGAAAGTCGACGATGCCATAACCATGCTTTAGTTGGTGAAGCTTTTTCCAAGAAACAGATTGGAGTTGGTGAAACTAAAGTCTTGAAGATTTATTGTGAAAGATCAGATCATGAGTACCACAAAGTAATCGTTCCCTGAAGAACTCAAACAAAACAAGTAATTTCTCAAACCACCTTAAAAAAATAACCCTGGCCATTGTTAAAACAAAAATTGACCAACTGAGAAGAGATTCTGATTAACGCCTTCGACATAATAAACCCTCTTGATTGTTGTATTTCCTTGAACCAAATCCCCTAACCAAGAATTGGTGCAAATTGATCATTACCGAACTGTACCGTACCCAGATATTTTTCAACAAAATTACACAACAACTTGAGATTTCTAGTCATGTGCTTTGTGCATCCAGAATCAACAATGAATAGGATACTTTGTACAATCTACAAGAGAATTAGAGGACGATAGTACATTTGACAAATTGGATCCTAATGTATTTGTGAGCTTCAAGACATTAGTTATCCTAGATGCAATATCTATAGTGGGACTAATACTTGTGTTCACATGTTCTTTCCTTATTTTAGGCACCCAAATCATTTTGGTCTTAGGCTTCCATTTGTATCCTGATGGACATTGTTTTTCAATCCACTAAGTCCATCTCTTACTAGTGTTCTCATAAAGCATCCTAAAGTAGCTACTGGATTTTTGGATAGTGGATTCTGAAGCAACTATTTTCTTAGGGAGTGTTGCAATGTTTCGTATTTCTATTTCTAATGGGAACTTATTGAGGCTTTTTAGATCTAGCATTCACGTCTTCAAGAAACTTATAAAACACTAGCTCAAGATTGAATAATACACACATTTGCCACACGTTACACATAAACAGCGTTAACATTTGAAGTTCTTGAATTTAAACTGTCATAACACGCAGTTACAGACTTTGTTATTCATTCTGAATACTAAAATTTCCTATGGTGGTCTTCTAACATCCTTCGTTAATCTTCACTTTTACAATTGTTTTACACGATGTTATCTTTCATTTGATTGCTCCTAAGCCGTGGCTTGCTAACACTAGATTTGTGAATTACTCATGTAGAATTAGACACGTGCGGATTAGTATTCCTAGAAGTCTGAGGCAACTATGATGTTCTAGGTTGTGTAGTGGTATGTGCTTAATTACACATACCATTTTCCATTAAAAGCGGACTTAAATGACTAATAACGTACCAAAAATACATTGTATTTGTATGTTTGCATTTGTATTGTGCAGGAAACGGATATTCAAAAAGAAAGCCAAAAACGGCCAAACCAAGCACAGGATGGAAAAGACCAAGTCAAGTCAAAGTCTAAAATCAACCAAATGAAGAAAATACAACTTGAGGGACTAAAATTGCCAAACCCCAAGTTGTATTACAAGAGTTAAAAGACAAGGGTCGAATTTGCAAACCGGGCGAAGTTTTGCAAAGAAGTTATAAGAGTTGAGGGGCCAAAACTGCCAACCTTCCCAAACTCCACTTTCCCGCCCAACAAAAACCTAGGGATGTCGTCCCATACCTCTACCCTGCAAAACTACTCAACACCCTAGATAAATCATTTCAACCACTCCTCTATCAACCCCCCCAGCTGTATAAGTGCCATGTTGGCAATCCCTCACCATTCCCAAGTATTTTCAATGGCTATGATTGACTCCAAAGAAGCACAAAAGAAATTGAAGGCTGGGATTTGTTTTAGAATCGCCTCACACAACAAGCACACTTGGTTTTTGTCTCTACAAAGAAACACAGAAGAAAGAGGAGATAGAAGTCCAAGAGAAGAAGACTTCGGCTATAAATAGAGTCTTTTGTAAACTTTGAAACCAGTTGGTTAGTAGGGAGTTAATTTTTAATATAACTTAGCTTATTTTTAGTTATTTACAGCTTTTACTTTCAGCTTTGTAACACTTTCAAGTTTTAATGCAAATTTGAGATTTTTAAGTCAATTTACAATTCCAAGTGTTAAGTTTCTTTATTGTGTTGTTTTGTGTTCAAAAAGCTCTCAGTACAGCTTGTTTATAAGCTGCTTTCATTAAGTAAATTTAAAAAGTCAAGTAGTTAAGAGAGAATCACTCTCAAATACACCACGGCTTATTTTATGGATGATAAGCCAGTTCTGGATGGGCTTATGGACACTACTAGCTTGTTTTATGCAAGCTAGAGCTTGTAGATCAGCTTGTAAAAGCTTAAGCAGCCCTGTTTAAGCAAGGGTGTTGTAAGTCTCTCTTTTTCTCGATTTTCTTACTTATTGTAGAACTGCTTATTAGTGCTTATTTGTTACTTATGTTTACTTATTTGTGCTTTATCATTATGTTTAGTGCTTATCTTGCTTAGTTGTTAGTTTAAAAATAGTTTGTATCACTTTCTTAGTTAGTACTGTTAGTTCATTTGATAAAACTGCTAGTTATGAGTTAATACTGTTAGACTAATTCAGCTTATTTAAGTGCTTATTCTTAATTGAAGTCTGCTTATAAGTGTTAGATAAAAAAGAAAAATGATTTTTGAAAACTTTCAGGGGTATTTTCAACTAGCAGTACTAACCCATAGTTAGTACTGCTAGTTCTCTTTTGGAACTTTTAAAGCTAGCAGTACTAACTCCAAGTTAGTACCGTTAGTTAAAACTGTTAGTACTGGTGGTTCATTTTAGCTTATCAGCTTATTATTTCTGCTTATTTAAGATTTCCTTAGCTTTTTAGAGTAGATTAAACCATTTTCTTTTTTGTCTTTAGGAGTAGTTATTTAAGCTTATTCGCATTTTCAAAGCAATTTTAGTAGTTGATCAGATTGTAGCTTTTAGCTTATTTGCCATTTTAGTTTAATCTAGTTGCTTATTCTTATGCCTGAGTGCTTATTAGGGGTAGTTAATTATCTGTTTAGCTTATTTGCTTATTTCTTGTTTCATTGTGTTTTGTTAAAGCTAGCAGTACTAACCTTAAGCTAGCAGTACTAACTCCAAGTTAGTACCGATAGTTAATACTGTTAGTACTGTTGTTAGTACTGCTGAATTTTTCTTGCATAATTCAGCTTAATTGCTTTTTGAATTTGCTTATTTAGAGTTAGCTTAGCTTATTTGATTTGTCTTAAGCTTATTTGAGCTTATTTGTGACTTAGTATAAAAGTTTTAAGTGTTTTTACCATTCCTAGCTTTTAGGCCTGCTCTAGCTTATTTTCCTTGCTTCTCTTCTCGTGCATTTGCTTATTAGTGTTAGTACCCAATCATTCCTTGTCATATTCAAACATCGATTATCAATTCGTCTTTCGATTTTCCATTCAAGCCTCGTTGGGACATAACGACCCGGAGACACCCTATACTACTTCCGGTTTCATTGGTCTCGCAGATTCTGATCCTTGTTGTGTATTTATATTTATTGGTATATAAAAAGGGGTGAGAATAAGCGAGCCAACATACTTGTTCCGGAATGTAGTGGCACGGAGGACTTTGATGGCTTGAAAAAGAAATGTGGTTATAGTTAAGGTTTTGACCTTGTTCTCTATAACCATGGCGCTGATACCAATCTGTAACACCCCCATTTTTACATATAGCAGCGGAAGCTAATCTGGGGTATTACTTCATGGAAACAACAATCATAATCATAGAAAACGACCCAAAAGAGACGTTTGTTCAAAAAATACGTTATCATTCATTTCAAATCAGAGTTTTACAAAGGCAGGTCCCAAAATCTAGAAACATAAAATGTGAATGATAACAAGTTTTAGCCATCTTCGAGTCCATGCCACTCCATGCCATAAGTTGCTCATTTACCTGAGATAAACATGCATAAAAAGGGTCAACACAAAGGTTGAGTGAAATTCATAGGTTTATAATAAAATGGTTGAAATTATGTTGTTATACACCCATAAGTGGTAATAACTGCAATGAGTATAATTATTATAGAAAACAAGGATTTATTGCCCTAAGCATCTGACATCAAAATTTTAAACTTAATAGAACGGGAAACTTTACCCTGAGTTATATTAGGACACTACCCTAAGGGTACTTTGATCTATATCCAAAGGCTATTGAGGAGATATTACCCAAAGAGATATTGGGAGATATTACCCAAAGAGATATTGGGAGATACTACCCAAAGAGATATTGGGAGATATTACCCAAAGAGATATTGGGAGATACTACCCAAAGAGATACTTTCATGTATTTAGGCAATAATATATCAGGGTAGCATATAGTTTAGAGAACACTTGCATTCATGGTTTACAGTAGATATCACAGGTTTATAAAGCATGTGAGATTATGAACTCATTAAGTCTTTGAAAAGTAATCACATTGTTATAAGATAAACGAGTATGAAAAAGAGTTTGTAACAAGCATGTATCCCCCTCGTGGGTTTATAAAACATTCAAAAGATTGAAAAGCGAGGCTATGAACTCACCTGATATGTAGATGTAATAAATATTCCAAAATGAAAGCTGACGACCTTATCACAATCTTAACCGGGGAATGTTGATATAGTAAAATAATAATAAACAGCCACGTCACGCAACCTGAGTAAATATGTTGAGTCTTAGAAAGATTATACTCTAGAACTTTAGTTTTAAGAGTTATGAGTTTGATTGAAGAGTTTGGAATTATTGTATCACCGTTCGGGCCATCATAATTCAGAAGTCATTCAGTAAACATTTGAGGAGCTAGGGCACTTTAAATCGTCACCCAACACCTCAGTCATTAACGTAATACCAAGATAAAAACCTTATATGAAGCCTCCCTAGTATTGAAGATACGATATAATCGGTTTTAAAGCGTTTTGAATAATTATTGGAAATGTTAAGCACGAGAAGCGTTAATTAAAGTTATGTCTTGTAAGGTTTTAAAAATGATTTTATACTTTTTCAAAATGTTACATTTAGACCATTGAGTTTGAAAAGTGCAGAATTTACCTTGGGTTTGATTTTCATGACTTGGCTCCTTCAACTTTAAAAAGAAATACCATAGTAAAACCTTGCACTTTGAAAAGTGACATAATAGGACCCCTATTAGTTATATTGAAAAAATGACATATTCGCCCTTCTAGTTATTAATTTCAGAAAAGTTACGATATATACCCTTTGATGGTTTATAATTACAAAACAGTCAATTTACCACTGCAAGCTGATTTTAACATTTTCAAAAGATATTTATAAGTTAATAACTAAAATATGAAGTTTTAAGTAACACACGTTTAAAATAATGATTCGTTAAGCTAGGAAGCGAAAGGGTCGTGCAATTTGGGTTTCAAAATGTAAACGCATGGTTTTACGTTTCAAAAGCCTTAAATAATCAATAACGTGGTTTATTTTTATCTTATTTAAGCATGCTAGGATAGATTTATAACAACATTTAAACAATTTATAAATTTAGTTTTATGGAAAAAAACGCGAAATTAGGGTTTCGGGTGTACGGTTTTGGATCAAAATGGAAATTGAGCATGAATTGAGTTATGAAACTTTAAAAAGAGTATATTTAGGATCATATGAACATTATAAGAGTGTAGGAGCAGAAGTAGAATCCTTAGAACCTGGGTTTGAGCTTATAGCTTAGAAACGGGTTGAAATCAGGACTTTTAGCTTCGTACGCCTAGAATAACGACTCCCGGGCTTCTTTTCTTGGTTTCTTTTGTTTCACTTCTGTTCTTGGGACTTCTTAGGATCTATTTGAATTCATATTGACGGCAAGTATTGCGCTATATGGGTTTAGTGGAGGAAGTGGTGATGAAGAAAATGAAGTGTTTATGTTTTTTTTTAGGTCCGTATTTTATGAATTGATCCCTGGTGACCAAGGTAAGCTTATGATCAGAGTTAGGACATATGTAAGGGCTAGAGGGTGATGAGGATGGTATATAGGATGTGTTGGTTAAGCTAGAAACTAGCCTTGAGGTGTTGGCTTTCTTTGGTGATGCCATGGCTAGAAAAGAAAGAACAAGAGAGCATGTGACCAATTTTTAACTATAAATGAAGTAGATATTTGTTTGAGGTGCTTGTAAGAAGCTTAGGGATGAAGTATCATGGTCATAAAGGTGCTTGATTGCAAGAAAAACTTTCAAATTCGGTCAAAATGCAAAGGTTTTGATTTCGGGTTCATTAGGGCTCAATTAGTGTTTTCAAGCTTGTAATTCGTGTACATTTGATCAATAATGATGGATTAATGTTTGTAAGGATTGTATTAATGATTAATAACAAGAATTGATAGGTGGTTCGGGTTTAAATGGGCGAAACAAGTAAATGGGTCCAAAGTTCCAATTAGGGCACAATTAGGGTTTTCTAGATTTATTTCTTGTACACTATTGTTAATATGGTGAAATGATGATGTAATATGGTTGAAAATATTGTAATTAATGTTATTACAACTTATTTGAGTATTGGTTTAGGTTTACAATGGATAAAAACAAAGAAACGGGTCATAGTTTAGTATTTTGCTCGGGTTAGGGTTTCTGACTTTTAAATTAGGGTTTTGAGTGTAAAAATGTGTATGAAGTTAGAATAGATAATAGGGTTTACATACTATATATTTGGTATAGTCAGCTTTTGTACCAAATGGTGGTGAAGAAAATTGAATGAAAAGGGAGTAAACGGCTATTTTGGATATCATGCATTAATGACTTGTATATTGTGCTTTGAAAACTTGCACTTGACTTGGAGGTAGTTTATATTTCAAATGAAATATTATATTACTTGTATATATGCTTTAGTAGCTTGTACATTCACTTTAGATATTAAATCTTCATGGAGTTAGGGTTTAGAGGTATACGATAACAGTTTAAAGCCCGTTTTGATATAACGTTACGAATGATACATTATAGGAATAATGTACTTTGTAATAAGGATATAATGATATTGACTTGACATATTGTGATGTTTGCTTGACATATATGAAGACAGGATGGCCATAGATAGGTTGCGTGAGCTTGTCTACTTTAGTTATGCAAGTTACCTTGCTTAATGAGATATTGACAATGCAAGTAATGTAATAAAGCGAAAAATTTCCCCGTACAATTGTGATCATAGTAAAATAGGTTGCTGAAAATTCTTGGGTTGTTATAATTTTATTGTCATGAAAATCACAGTCTTTGATTAAATGGTTGAAACTCCCACATACACAACAAGCTTTCTTTATAAACTCAAAACCATTTCCTAGTTTCCAAGTCATCATCCCATTCTATTTTCTTATATTTTCCCTAGGAATTAGACTTTTCCTAGGATACTCTACTTCCCTATATGTATTTTCCTTATTAACAGATTTCACAATTTCATTAGATTTGACAAAATTGATTTTAGTTGACTTTGGTTTTGTCTGATCAGATTTAGGTCTAAACACATTATCATTATCACTATCAGTGTCCCAATCTTCAATGATAGGAGCACTAGGCCTAACAGTTTTAGGCTTTTCTATAATATCCTTACTAGTCTTAGATATACTAGTTCCAGTTCATACTTTAGTCCTTATAGATAAGATTCAATCTAACCCAGCAAGGATAAGTCAGGTCTTGAGGGCATGTAGTTCCCAGTGTAGGGAGGGGGAACGACATGAAACCCTTCACTTATTTTGAATCTATCATTTACTAGATTATCATCCACATCACTTTCTCTACTGTTAAACAAACTATGAACCACTTCACTCTCATTTATTTGACTATCATAACCAAGACCAGCTTTGTCTTTAGCACTTATTTGACTATTAATCAGTTTAGTTAGATTCTTTGATGAATCTTCAAACTTTTCTAGTTTAAGTTTCAAATCATCTTTCTCTTTTAAAGTTTATTCTAACTGATTTTTAAGGTCTTTGATAGAAATATCTTTCACTTGGACATCATACTTTAAAAATGCAATGTCTTTTTTAAACAAGCTGTCCATTTTTTTTCATGAACAACTACCTAGCTTCTAATGATTCTAATCCCATTTGATAACCTATAATTTCTAGTTTAGATTTATTAAGAGCTTCACGTGTTGATCTTATGTTTTGAAGAGTTTCAATGATTTTAAGCACTTTTCGAGCGAAGTCTATACCTCCACGTATGCATTGATGAGCTTGATAAACCTTGGGATGTATAAGCCATTAGAGCAAAGTTTGTGATGCCTTCTTCAGCCTGAAAGCTCCAATCATAACCACCTATCCCATCTTAAACAACCAGGGCATTTGTAGTAGATGTATCCACTGGTACATTCCTTCTTGGAGCATCTCCATTTCTATTCCCCTAATTCCTTGGTGTCATGCATTCTCTAGCAAAGTGACCTCTCTTGTGGCAGTTGTAACATTCAACATTTGTTTTATCAATGCCAAACCGTTTCTTTGCATGAAATTCGATTCCTTTTCGTCTTTAAGGAATCTCTTCCCCTCATGGTAAGCATGGCCATGCCATTTAGATCCATCTCTTCAAGTCATCGTATCAATCTGTCAGGATCTTCATTGTCCAATTGTGGACTATTAGATTGATTAGCAAAGAAGGAAAACATGACATCATCAGCATAAGTTGAGGAAGGAGCTTGTCCCTGTAAACTAGCAGTAGAAACTTCATGAGCAGTATTAACTGCTTTGTTAGTACTGCTGGTATTTTCTGAAGATACAAAAGCCACATTCTGAGAGTTTAAGCTTAAGCTTGATTGGCCTTTAATCTTAGATTCATACACCTTCAGATTATTATACAAATCATCCATGCTCAATGTGTCTAGATCAAATTTGTTTCTCATGATTAAAGCAATATTGTTCCAAGCTGATGGTAGACTTCTCAGCAACTTCAGATTTGCATCTTCCTGAGAGATAACTTCACCATGAATTTCCAATTGGCTGATGAGTTTTTGAAACCTATCATAGGTTTTATCTAGCCCTTCAGATCTTGATGTAGTAAAATTCTCAAATTGCTGCTTCAAAATAGTTTTCTGTATTATCTTTGATTCTTTGTTGCCTCCAACTGCCTTGGATTGTTCCCAAAAGGTCTTTGAATCTTGATTCGATGAAATTCAATAGGTGCTCACAGGCATGGCTAACAACAGAGTGCTCTTTTGCTTTCAATTCATTCTTTCTTGCTAGCTTTTGTTTAGCAGTTTTAGGATGAATGGGACCCTTCAGTACAGCACTAGATGATGCAATAGAAGGTGCATCACGTTTAAATAATCCAAAGTAGCATAATCAGTGTGAGTAGACTATTGCTCCATTCTCATGCTCAGAGATCATAGTCTCCGGTTTGCCGGTACTGGAAGTTTTAGTGCAGACACTGTTTGGGTAGTTTTTGATTGTGACTCCATCTTCTCTTTGAATATGCGATCTTGTATAGATGTAGTGTTCTTCTTATTCAACGTTTTCTCAACAAGCTCTAGATAACACTTATTGCTCCTTTTTAACAGATCTTATTTGCTTGTTAAAGCTTAGTTGTGTTGGAAGATCCAAAACAACTATAGTGAAAACTAGATTGTGAATACTACAAACTATGATGGAATTAGCTTGTAATACTAAGAAGAACCAATGAAACAGTAAAACAAGATCTTGGCTCAACTTTCAATATATTAAACATTATCAAAGTTACAGAATCACCTTGAAATATGATACTAATATTTTGCTATGAAAACTATATAAAAACTTCATTAGCTCTATGCCATAGGGTTCTTTTTACACCACGGAAAACCTAATGGGCTTACAAAACGCGTTACGTGATCATGATAAATTCTTATTTATATATCTCATGCATTTCACTAAGCAGTTACTAACTATTTTTAACTAACAGTACTAACTATTATAACTAACAGTACTAATAAACTGACAGTAATAACATTTTGTACTGGCAGTACTAACTATATCCCTGGTAGTACTAACTTAGCTTAGCAGTATTAAGTCTTCTCTTGGTAGTACTAAGTTGAACCAGCAGTAGAAACTTATAGAAGCCCTTAATTCCCAACACCTACACTGTTGGGCCTAGTGAAATGAGTGGTTATGCTAGTAAACTACTAATGAGATCAAATAACGTCTATTTTATTGCATCATTCATCCCATGTAATTAACCTATTTTGTATAATTATTGACATATTGTTTACTTACTCGTTTGTATTTGAGAATTGGAGTAATTATGGAGTCTTGGTAAGTTTACACTCAAAGGCCCACATTCTGGGCTTAACGAAGATATTTGCAGAATACTGTTATGACAAACAATACGTGTATCTTTGTTCAACAAGGAAGATGGGAATCTAGCCTGGACTCACAAAGCCACGAAGGGACAAGATCCAATTACGCCGTATCCAGACAGACAGGCAACTTAGTCATATCAAGTATAAAAAAAATACAATATTTTGGCAGATCTCAACGTGGTCTCCTCTAAAGAAAAACCCTGATACGCCGTTCGACATCTTCAGACCCTACAAATAGAAAGCACAAAAACGAGTTTTAAGTGTGCTAAAATATATTCTCGATACCTAAACCACAAAATTCAATTTTCAGATGAGAAAAAGAGCAAAAGAGGTCAAGCAACGCGATTAATTCCCTAGGAGACAACGTGTAATTTCTTGTACTCTTGTAATCGTTTAGGTTTTGGTATCATTCGTTAACTCGGTTAGTTTACCTTGGTAAACTCTTTATCTTGTATTAATTATGACGTTTGCAGTCTATTACCTTCGGTATTAGCCCATTGTTATAAAGCTATAATGTTTAGTTTGTTTCTCTTGATTTCTCTATTTATTGTTGAATTACTTGTTATGTTATCAATATATTGTATAGTGCTTTTGTATGCGACCTATCATTCAACTAGTCTAGTGATACGGACAAGTAATTTAGATGCGGAAGCTTCCATATAGTGAGTTATACATCTAGACAATAGGATCAAATTACGACCTATCTTTGCCTTAGATTATGAAGATTAATTGGACCTAAGGTGACCCTTGGTATCACGAGTACGTTCTCGATTTATTGGTAAGGATTGGTTAGTTGAGCTACTGTGTATGAATTGACATTAAGCAGTAAAGTGGGTAAAGTCTTTATTGAGATCGGCTTAACAAGATCCCATTGCTTTTCATCTCTAAGGATGATTATAAACAGCAAACTAAGGATGCTTATGTGGATGCGTTTAATTATGACACGAATTTACTTGTATAGGTCTTAGGAAGAAAGTAAACGCTAAGTTTAAGAAGGATATGGCCCTTCGAGATTAAGTAATATTCACTAAATAAACAACAATGTTTTGTTTTGGATTGGATTAATAATGGTTAATACAGTTTTCTTATATTGGCTAGACCGCTCTTTTATCTTCTGGTAATTTTGCTTGCGTGTGTTTTTGTATCTTGAATTGGTTTTAGTCACCATAAAAACTGTGCTAGTCTATCAGGCTTAAAAACACCCCCTTATCCAATCGATTTAGGAATTAAATAGGTTTAGCATAGATAATACTAACTTGATTAGAAAAACCAAATAATAATTAAATGAATTGTTCCTCGCTTTATGATCGCCACCCTTACTTACACGAAACTACCACGATCAGTACCACTGTCCATTAAAGTGTTGTTTTTTGTTAAGTCGGCAAAATATAAATTTAAAACTTGAATCATAATTTACAACCACACAACGACACATCAAGTTTTTAGCGCCGTTGCCAGGGAGTGAGAATTAATCTTGATTTTTATTTGATATTTTAGTTTTTATCATTAGATTAGATTAGATCTAACCTTTAGGATTAGTGTAGTTTAGATTAAGTCTATATTCCTGTCTATTTGCTTATTGTGTTCATATATCACGACGTATACAGTTTACTGAATATGACATATAAGTTATTTGACGGGTTTCTGCCCTAGTAAGTTTATTATAGGATGGACAACGAACATTACTATGGAAGAATACATCGTCGAGAAGACAGCTCAAAAACGTGGGAAAGTGTTATAACTGGGAAACTTGCTAGGTATGGTAGATCTGGTATGATGGAAGACGTTCACGACCTATCCATTGAAACGAATTTCCAGCTCTAGTCTTCAATGATGATTTATATCGAATTGACAGCTCTTTATGAAACCCCGATAAGTTCTCTTAAACAATATGAAATTGACATTAGAATATCGTTTGGCGAATTCGAGATGAGATTACATGGCAGTTTTTGACAAAAGTCATTTTGCTTATAACAATAATTTCTACCAATGATTTGAAAACGGATTCGGAAAACGATAATGAAAAAGTCAATGTGCCTTTATTTCCATCACCCGAGCCTACGGTCAGTTGTATTGATGATTTAGACTTCTTTAAAGATTTTGAGAATAAATTCCCAGCCATCGTTTACAATGATGCTTTAACGTCTAAATCAGATTTCTCAACTAAACCTACTTTATGCCCTCAACATATCGATGAATTTGATTTGAAAGATGAAACATCATTGTCCAAATATGATGAAGTGGAACAAAATGTTTTGTACTTTAATGATCTATTCCCTTTCAAAATAATTTATCTCGATGATCTAAAATCGGATAAAGGCGATGATGATAATGAAATCGATATGATATAATCTTTAGGGGTAATGAAAATAAACATAGGTCAAATAAACTTCTTGAGGCAAGTCACGATAAAATCAATAAAGTTTTAAAAATAAAAAGTTTTGTCATGGAATTAAATGTAAATATCGTGGCTTGGAATTATCTTGTCAACAGGATGCTATTCAATCTTATTAAGAATTTATGTGTGCCGTTTGGCATTCTGTTCGACCCTAAACGGTATTATAAGGATGGTGTTGTACAAGAATGTTGCAGAGGCTAAGGTACGTTTTCTTTACTTTGTTAAATTTAGGGAAAATTGGTCTCCAAGAACGGATACGGCGTATTAGGTAAATACCTATATGGTGTATCCACTATTTTAACTTGTGACTAAGTCAACAAACTTCGCCCAATACGGCGTATTTCTCAAACACCAATACGGCGTATCGAGTCTGGGTATAAAAGGCCAACTAATACGCTGGATTGAGCTCTTTACTCAAAACCTTTTCACTCTCACACAAAATTTACCGCAAGAAAAATTATTGGCGATCATTGTCTTTTGATTTGAATCATCCTAATCTCTTCTATAATCATAAGGTAATAAGCTCTACTCCTTTGCCCTTTTAATTTTTTATTTTCAAATAAATTTAGGGTTAGGGTTTGATTGATGAGAATTTAGTGTTATGCCATAGAACCATATGCTTAGGTTCCCTTACCCCTTTGAATGAGATGTCATTGGTATTGTAGTTTTAATGTAATGGGTAGAAAGGGATACCCCTTTTTGTTTTTAAATTGCAGAGCAATACATCGTATCCACTCAAACAGATACGGCGTATTGACTCAAATTTACCCAATCTTGAAACCTCAATATGATGTATTCAGTAAAATGAATACGACATATTGATTTGAAAAAGATCTTGCGTTTTCATTCCCATATGCCGTATTTATTTCTATCTATACACCGTATTAACTAACAGATCTTTATACGGTGTACCATTTATGAATACGCCGTATCTACCCTCGGAACAGACTGATCAAATTTTAATAATCTTTGTACTAATCTCGTTAATTTTACAATATAACACCTCTACTACCTCGTGATCAGAGACACTTGTGGCTTCGTTATCAGGTAGTGGGATACACAGAGGAGATAGTACATGATTTGAGCAGAGACTCGAGAGATTTTGGTAGGAGGTTAACGAGTAACATATACTGATATTGAGGGGATTGACTCCTGATAAGGAGAAAGGAATTTGCGAGAGGATAAGGATGGAATATTTTGGGGAGTGATGGGCATGAGGTATTGTGAGTCACGTTGGAAGAGATTGTTTAGGCCCGAGCACCTTTAGTTCCCGCGAGTTTATCTTGAGTTACTTCAGCACTTGTAGGATCGGGGATGAGGATGTAGGTTAGATGTGCTGTACTCTATGTTTTCAGTTGGGAGGTGTAGGGTAGTATGACTTCTTCTAGAGGTGTTTATTCTAGCTCTAGTTTGCCTACTGCAAGGAGATGGCAGATGGACGGATTTGGAGGATTCACTAGGTCGGGGTGAGAGATTTGATACGATCGGGGGGTTTTAGTGGTTACTGGATAGAGATTTCTTCTGACATGGACTTTTGTAGATCCGCTCCCTCTTATACTTACATCAGAGATCCGGTTCGGAGGCTGTGCCATAAGTTGATCTCATATAACATTTCTGGGAGGGGGCAGGCACCTGAAAAGGTGACTGTGACTTACCTATCCTATCTATGTAGCATGGACCGAGGGGCAGTCAACGTTCTTATCTATTGGCTAGGTACTTAAAATTATTTGCTTCAGGGAGGAAGCAGGGGGCAATGATATTTGGAGGCCAGTTTGTTGCTCGTTTAGTTAAGCATTTTGGTTTGCTTACTGAGGAGAGGCTCAAGGGGTTGATGGTGATTGTGCGAGACCTCCCTGTTATTGCTATGGCCGAGTTGGTGAGACTATAGATATGCATAGAGCTAGATGATACTTGGGCCTGGGAACCCAAAGGACCTGCTAGGCAGGAGGGTGATGCAGGAGGATTTGCCGAGGAGGCTCTAGTAGCACCAAGAGGTGGTGATGAGGATGAGGAGATGCCTCAGACTGTGCCACCACCGCCTAGGACTTAGGGTGAGAGGATTTCTTGATTAGAGGAGGAGGTGCATGATATGCGTGAGGCACTTCAGGGTTAGAGAGAGGTACTGGATAGCATGGCTAGTGACTTTTCCAGGTTCACTACATGGACTATCACTAGCCTCGCACGGTTGATGGACAGGGTCGGTGTGCCTTACACGAGATATTCAGAGTCATCGGTAGAGTACCAGAGATGCACCAGGCAGAGGACAGATGGTGCCAACACTTCCACAGCTCCGCAGTAGCCGACCTATAATCCACTTATCCCTCATCTTTAGTTTTATCCTCTGTACATTTATATTATTCGTATCATGATGTACCTAAACTTAAAACTACTTATCTTTTGACGTATGTATATTATGATATGATGTTTTGATTTGTTTAAGCATGATAGAATCAAGCCTGGCAGTAAGTTCAACATCATAGTTCATGAGTATATTACGGAACCAAGCATGCTATCCAAATCAAGAGCAGAATTGAGAAGAGAGAGTGTTTACAAGTGAAGAGAAGCGGAAGAAAAGTCTATTAAAGATAGCGAAGACAAAGTTCTTCCTAGGAGGACAACCGGATTGTTATTATTTATTATCGAAGTTTGTCTTCTCAGGACATCAATACGGCGTATCCTCTCCATACATTACGGCAATTGAATGTTGGACGTTATCAGTCCCTTTATTTTTATTGCACTTTAAACATTTATTGTTAGTTTTGTCAATACGCCGTATTCATGCACATGATACGACGTATTCAACAGACTGACCCGTATTTAGTATTTAGTTTGGTTTAAATTAACCGTAGGTACCAAGATAGGAATACATCGTTTTTCCTATAATTTTGCACAGGACCTCGTTGAAAGCAAAGAAATCGACGAAGTTAGTGAAGTATCAATCATCTGGAATCCTATGTGTGATTGTAGTCATGCTGGCATTCAGATGCATTTACAACACACATCCTTGCTCATAAACTCAACTTGGAGAATCTACCGAGCAAAATATCAGTAGAGTTTCTCATTCTAATTCTTTTAAATTCCCGTTTTTAATGTTTTATCTATACAATGAGGACGTCGTATAATTCAAGTAGGGGGATGGGAATTAGAATGTATACATGTCCTATTTTTCACACTAAAATGCTTAAAATATGCTCAAATCTAAAAAAATTCAAGCATTTTGTTAAATTACTTAATACATAACCCGCACACAATTACCATTGTTAGATATTGTGAGGATTTAACCTTATCTGTTTCTAAATGTTTACCCAAATTCCACAAAAATATAAGTGTGCCGGTGATGTTGTAGACTTTAGAACTTGGCTTGGTATATCTATTCGAGACCACAATAATGAGTACTATGGATTTAGATGGAGTAACTTGTTTAAATTGGTAAATTTCTAGGATTACACCAAGGCCTTTATATTGTTGTTTTATTAACTAACTACAAGGGTTAGTTAGTCCCGTATAAACCTTTGTTTACTCTATCTTAAGAGGTAAAGATACCCTAGAAAAAAACTAATAGAGCAATCCTTAGGAATTACACAACTATCTATTTCGTACACCTAGTACCCTGTTCGCTTATGGTCCATATATCAGGTTTTCGTTTCTTAAGTGTACAGTATGTATTCCCACGTCTTGTGTCAATTTTCTATCTTTGGTACGGTTGGAAGAAGTTTTACCACATTGCAATTGGGAACGTTTAAAAGTAGTCCAAAACTCATGTATTTTTACTACAACACATTATTGGTACGTCCGAAAAATGAAGGAATTACCGAAGATTATCCGGAGTTATCATGATCGTGAAGAAGGTGCAATTACACATAGTTTCGTAGTTTATAGTGTGTATGTGAATTTTTTTTTTTGAAAATCGCAACAAAAAAGAGAAGGAAGTTTGAATGATAATCGTTCGCAAAAGTTAGACTGAAGGAATTATATGAAGGATCAATTATTCGTTGATACGTCTTATAAGTCAACGATGTAAAGTTTTGTATAAAGTGGTAGATATCGCCAATTGTCTTGTAAAAGTATGTAAAGTATGGGATGCTTCGGAAGTGACGTTCGGGAACGCCAACTTTGATTGTTGTTATGATCTATGATCATGACGTTTGGAAAATTTTTTTTTTTTAGTGGGTTTTTGGGGTTTGGGGGTTTTTATCATGGTAATGGTCGGGAAAAAGTGTCTAGCAACTTATATCTTGGGCCTAGTCTATTTGTTTCATAATTTTTGTTTAACAACAATTTAATTCCATTTCCTAATCATTAGCCATGGGTTTTACGCGAATGGGGATGTGTACGAACATGTATGTCTATTCCGTTGTTACGACATGTATGCATGTCTCAACTGCCTTGTTGGTTTATTACAATTGGTGAAAGTTAGAAGATCCATACCTAGAATATTCTTCATCCGAACCCTTGGTTAAACTCGAATAAGGATGTGATCGAACACACATGTCTATTCCGTCGTTACGGCCATTATGTGTGCTTCAGATGTTGTTAGTGTTGTACTTTTAGTGAAAGCTATAACCTTACCTCTTTGCATTAACACACAACCTAGCCCTAACCCTGACGCATCGTAATATACCACAAAATCTTCCGATCCATCGGGGAGAGCTACGACCGGTGCATCGCACAACTTACCCTTCAAAGTTTGAAATGCATTGTCCTGTTCTTCACCCCAATCAAAGGTCTTACTTTTTTGAGTCAAGACAATAAGCGGCTTAGCTATCTTAGAAAAGTTCTCAATGAACCTACGGTAATACATTGCCAATCCTAAGAATGAACAAACTTTAGATAGAGTTCTAGGGGCTTTCCAATTCTTAACAGCTTCAATCTTACAAGGGTCTACATGAATACCATCAAATAACGTCTATTTTATAGCATCATTTATCCCATGCAATTAACCCATTTTGTATTATTATTACAATGAATTGTTACTTAATCGTTTATATTTGTGAATTGCAATAATTATGGAGTACTTGGTGAAGATTAACTAAAAGGCACGCATTCTGGAGCTTAAACGAAGATATTTTGAAGATTACTGTTTTGACTACCAATACGCCGTATCCATCACGAAAGATACGACGTATCTGTGCCTGCACTCACCAAAGACCACGAAGGAAACAAGATCTAATACGCCGCATCCAGAAGAAGGCAATACGCCGTATTCAAGCTATATGGGAATAAAATATTCTAAAAGATATCAAACGTGGTCCCTAGTCTAAGAAACCCCCAATACGCCGTATCCAAGACATTGGATACGCCGTATCTAACCGACTCTAGACCCTATAAATAAAAAACTCAAAAACAAGATTTAAGTGTGTAAAATCATATTCTCGATACCTAAACCACAAAAGTCCATTTTAGAGGAGAAAAAGAGCAGAAGAGGTCGAGCAATGCGATTAATTCCATAGGAGACAACGTGTAATTTCTTATACTCTTGTAATCATTCAGTTTTTGGTATCATTCGTTAACTCGGTTACTTTACCTTGGCTAAATCATTGCTTTTTTATTAATTATGATGTTTGAAGGCTAATACCTTTAGGTATTAGCCATTGTTATGAAGATCTTAATGTTTGGTTTGTTTATCTTGATTTCTTAATTTATCGTTGAATGCTTGTTTATGTTTATCAATTTATACTTGTTTATGTGCTTTAGTATGCGACCTATCATTCAAATGGGTCTAGTCCTACATATTTAATGAGCTTCAAATTCGATGTTGTTTGGGCGTAGGCTAAGAGTCCGAGATAGCTCTCCATATTGCAATTTATATATCTAGAATCATAGGATCACAAATATTGACCTATCCTTGCATTTAGTTTAGTGACCTTAGTTAAGCCATAAGGTGACCTTGGTATCAACGAGTACATTCTTATTCCATTGGTAAGGACTCAGACAGTAGACTACTAGTATATAAAGAGCAGTTAAGCAGTAAGTGGGTAAAGTCTCTATGAGCTAGGGTTTAACAAGATCACCATTGCCTTAATCCCTAAGATAGATTATAATCAGCAAATAAGGATGCTTTATGTGGATACGTTTAACTGTGACATGATTCTACGTGTCTAAGTCTTAGGAAGAAGTAACACCTAAGTCTTAAGAATGATATGGCACTTCGAGATAAGTAATCATTGCACTAATAAACAAACTAACGTTCTGATTGGATTAATAATGGTTAATACAGTTTTCTTATATTTGGCTAGACCGCTCTTTTATCTTCTGTTAATTTGCTTGCGTGTGTTTTAGTGTCTTGAATTGGTTTTAGTCACCGTAAAACCCGTGCCAGTCTCTCAGACTGAAACCCCCCTTATCCATTATATTTAGGTTTAACATAGGTTTAGCATAGATTAGACTAACTTAGATTATATAAACCATAGTATTAATAAATTGAAAGTGTTCCTCACTCTTAGTAATCGGCACCATACTTACCACGAAACTCCCACCAACCGGGTACACTGCCCGTTAAAGTGTTGATTTTGGTTAAGTCGGCAAAATATAAATTTAAAACTTGAATCGTAATTTAACACCACACAACGAGACATCACATAGCTCTAACTCTCTTAGGTTTCACTCTCTATTTCCTACTCAATGCATCAGCTACTACATTCGCCTTACCAGGGTGGTAGCGTATTTCACAGTCATAATCTCTAAAAATATCTAGTCGCATCTTTAATTCATTTTGACTAAAGATATGTTGGAGACTCTAATGATCGATATATATGACACTCTTTATCCCGTACAAATAATGTCTCCAAATCTTAAGTGCAAACACAACCGCACCCATTACCAAATCATGGGTGGTGTAATTCTTCTCATGAATTTTCAATTGCCTAGATGCATATGCTATAACCTCGCCTCTTTGCATCAACACACAACCTAGCCCTGACTCAGACGCATCGAAATATACCACAAAATCTTTTGATCCATCGGGGAGAGCTAGAACAGGTGCATCGCATAACTTACCCTTCAAAGTTTGAAATGTAGTCTCCTGTTCTTCACCCCAATCAAAGGTCTTACTTTTCTAAGTCAAGACAGTAAGCGGCTTAGCTATCTTAGAAAATTTCTTAATGAACCTACGGTAATACACTGCCAATCCTAAGAATGAACGAACTTCAGACAAAGTTCTAGGGGCTTTCTAATTCTTAACAGCTTCAATCTTACTAGGGTCTACATGAATACCATCTCCATTAATCACATGTCCAAGAAACTATACTTCTTCAACTAGAATTTATACTTGGAAAACTTAGTATACAGTTTCTCTTCCTTGAGCAATTCTAAGACTAGTCCTAGGTGCACTTCATGCTCTTCCCGTGTCTTAGAATAAACCAAAATATCATCAATGAACATTATCACAAACTTGTCTAGATACGACCTACACACTCGGTTCATCAGATCCATAAATACCGCTGGTGCGTTAGTTAAACCAAAGGGCATTACTATGAACTCGAAATGTCCATAACGAGTTCTAAACGTAGTCTTTGAGATGTCATCCTCATGCACTCTCAGCTAGTGGTATCTGGACCTAAGATCTATCTTTGAGAAGTATTGTCATCCTTAAAGTCGATCAAACAGGTCGTCTATCCTAAGGAGTGGATAACGGTTCTTAATGGTCAACTTGTTCAGTTCTCTATAATCAATACACATCCTAAAGGAACCATCCTTTTTCTTCATAAACAATATTGGTGCTCCCTAAGGCGATGAACTTGGTCGAATGAAACTTTTGTCCTGGAGTTCTTTGAGCTGACCCGACAACTCCTCCATTTCAGAAGGTGCCAATCGATAGGGAGATTTCACGACCGGTATTGCTCTAGGGACTAACTTAATCCGAAACTTGATTTCTCGAATAGGTGGTAATCCCGATAGGTCATTCAAAAATACCTCAGGAAAGTCTCTAACTATAACAATCTCTTCTTGCTTTTGTTCCTTGGCCTTAACACTCATTAGATGTCTTATTTTCTCTTCCGGTCTTTCTCTTATAACTCTAAGTACTTTTCTGTCCGGTAGTGGTATTCTAACTACCTCCTCGTGACAAATTATCTCAGCTGTATGGTTGGACAACCAATCCATTCCTATGATCACATCAAAACTCCCGCTTCTAAACGATATCAAATTTATATCAAACACGTGACCTTCTATTTTTAGTTTGCATCCTTTAATGACCCTGAATCGCTAGGTTCTATGCCTAATAGTGGTATGAAAGTCGTGGAAACAAAGCTATAGTCGGCACCAGAGTCAAATAAGGTTGTGGCATAATGATTGAACAAAGTGAACGTACCCGTCATGATGTTCAGGTCCTGGCGAGCCTCCTCTGCTTACAACATAAATGCCCTTCCCCATGCCTGGTTACCATTGTTCCCACGACCCTGACCCCCGTTAACAGCCACGACTTGGTTTTGATGGTTTCCCCTGGCCTCTGAGCCTGATTCAACCTAGGACATGCTGCCTTTACATGATCGATACTACCACACTCGTAACAGGCCCTAGCAGTTGGGTTTCTAGCATTGATGGGGTTTACATTCCTAGGCAACACTCTATAATCCTTAGCAAAATGTCCTGGGCAGTTACAGTTGGAACATGTGCGACAGGGTGTCTTAGGTGAATGGTTATAGTTATAGGCGGTACACTTGGGTATCGTACCCGTGTATTCTCTCCTAACAGGGTTTGTAGTTGTAAATAAAGCATTTCCAGTCCTAGTCCTCTTATTATCATCCCTTTCATTTCTATCCTTGCTAGGTTCTCCCCTATTTCCTCTCTTCTCAGGGTTCTTTTTCATTGACCCATTCCTAAGGGATTCATCGGTTAGTGTGCCAGCAATCTGCACAGCCTTTTGAATGGTTGATGGCTCCGTTGCCGCCACCATCCCTCGGATCTGTCAAGCAAGGCCATATACGTACCTCTCAATCCTTTTGTTTTCTGGGGTTACTAAATGAGGAACTAACCTAGCCAATTCATGGAACCTATTAGTATATGCCGCATGGCCAGCCCCAACCATGGCGTGATTCCATAACTCAGTTTCCAACTTTTGCATCTCATTACTAGGACAAAACTCTTCCCTCATCAATACCTTAAAGTTATCCCATGACATACCTACAGCAACCTCTCGTCCTAATGTGCGAATCTGAGAATTCCACCATGTTAAAGCCTCACCGACAAAAGAACTACCAGTGTACTTCACTTTTTGGTTATCCCCACAACCACTCATATCCTGAACTGACTCTATCTTTTCAATCCAACAGGTGTAAACTACAACACCTCCCTTCCCATCATACTCCTTAGGGTTACAAGCTAAGAACTCCTTATAGGTACAACCCCTACGATGTAAACTACAGCACCTCCCTTCCCATTATACTCCCTGAATGTTGTTATTAATGGCATCACCGTTTTGATTCCTACCATTCCATTGGCCTCTACCTTGGTCGCCTACTTGGGCTACAATAGTGAGAAGTAAATTTCGCATCTGTTGTGCAATGATGGTGGAGAAGTCGGGGACTCCGTCAACACCATCATTCACCTCACTACCTTGGCCACCTTGACCATCATTCTTACCATTACCCTGATCACCAGATCGACTCCCAGTTCTACCACCACCTCTACCAGGTCATCCACCCATTCCCCCTCCTCGTGATGCGGCAGCAGGCCAGCCAGCACTTTAGGTCGTCATCCTTGGCGGCATTATCTACACGAGGGAGAACATGGGCAACGTTAGGTAGGAGGGAAAAGTTAACTCATAGATGGTCTTAATATACCCCATATAT
>BQNB010100091.1:10872-24782 GCA_026074375.1 Tanacetum coccineum | reverse complement strand
GCACCCGAAAGTAACAAGTTAAACACTGATTTTCTCTGCGGTTATGACATTTGTCTTCCCAGAATGACCTAAAATGAGAATAATGACTGTCTGTGTGGCTTGACCTTCTAGAATTCCTGGATCTGCCAAAAATGCTAGTTCTTTCTCATTAAGAATTTAACCATGTGCTTGAGCTTCTACCAACAACACTTTCTCCTTGAACCACGAATCATCCCGTTTCCTCTTAGGTTTAGTACACTGTTTCGACATGTGACCTTCCCCTTTGCAGTTGTAGCAGGTAATCATCCTTTGTTTCCCAGAATTGCTTCCACTAGCTCCTGGAGTGTAAGTCCTTGAAGTACCCGTAGAAAAAGAAGTTTGTCTCCCCTGAATTGGTTGTAAAGTTACTCTTCCATTATTGATGGTTGCTTGTTGCCTTAGGTTTGACGAATTTCTCAACTGGTTATTAGTAGTGGGATAACGAGAAGTGACAACAGTAGTAAAAAATGACATCATGTGATTGATGGTATCAATGGGATCATCACCTTTCTGGAACACATGAACAATTAGACCTGTTTCTGGTTGGGAAAATTCAGATTGTTGGTTAACTAAAGGAGCATTTTCCAATTGAGGGATGGATGATGATGGAGAATAAACGTTGTGGTGAATTGATGATTGATACTCATTAGATGGATAAGTGATTGAAAGAGGTGTTAATGATTAATGAGTTGAGTATTGTTGAGACTGATAAGATGAACCATACTGTGGTGACTAAAATGATGAAACTTGTGGTTGAAATTGAGTGTTTTGGAATAAGTTTTGATGATTTTGATAAGGAGACTGGGTTACCTGTTGGGTTGCAAATAAAGCAAGCGGATCATAATTGCGTTCATGCATTAAACGAACCTCATTTGCATGATATTCGTGTTGTCCCAAGTAAGCGTGAAGCTGATCAACATTAGTTGTGTGTAAATCTTGAACCAATTTGACATTTGTCACAAATTTTCTCCATTCAGGAGGAAGAGTATTCAAAAACTTGGTGTTCACTTGAAATTGTTCTAGTTTCATATTGTAGATATTCATATCATTCAGCAGCAGAGAAAATCTCAAGTAGAAATCACGCAGTGTTTCTCCCTTCTTATAAGCAAACTTATCGAATTCATCATAAAGCTTACACTCCCTTTCTTGTTTCGTTAATGAAGTTCCTTGCATAAGAAGTTGAATTCTTTCCCAAAGTTCCTTGGCGACTTTATGATTACTAACCAATGCATAGACCTCAGGTGGTAGCCCTTGGAGAATGATGTTTGTTGCCTTGATATCACAATCAGCTTGAATTGCTTCTGTAGGAGATAACTCAGAATATCTCTTAGGTCTAGTCACTCCATTTTCCTCAATTGAAGGCCAAATGAGTGGACCATTTTCAACGGATTCAAGAATCATTCGTCCATGTTGTCTATTTAGCATGTATAGTTCCATTCTGCTTTTCCACGAATCATACATATTCTTTTCCAACATAGGTGGACGATTGTCGGCACCCGAAAGAATCGCTTTGTCAGCAAGAGTCGTCATTTGATTGTTACAAAGATTACTTGGTTGATCGGACGGTGGTAGAAAGAAATTATGTTTGGTTGAGTGGTTGTTGAGTCTTGAAATAATTCTTGAAACTACACGGGATTTTACAATTCTCTTTTACAACTCTTGACAAAACCGGGAAAACAATTGAATGTTTTACGGGATTTCACAAGTCAACGAAATAAACCGTATAATTTTGAAAAACTGAGTTTGTTCGTTGTCCACAAAAGCCAAGTTGTTCGGGTTTTTCAACTAGATTCAAGTTGTTCGTGATTTTCCATGGTTGTCAAGTTGTTTGGTTTCAACTAGTCAAGTTTGTTCGGTTTCCACTTTAGTCGGATTTGTTTAGGTTTGCACTGCAGTTGGGTGTTCTGATGCATCTAAACCACGTTGTTCGACTTCGCGTTGTATCGACTCAGGTTTGTTTCGAAGTAACGTTGTTCACTTGAGTTGATCCGACTCAGTTGTTCACTGAGTTGTTCACTCAGTTGTTCGACCTCAGTGTTCGATCTCAGTTGTTCGACATTGAGTTGTTCGACTTAGTTTGTTCGACTTGGTTGTTCGACTTCAGTTGTTTCGGTTTTCTTGTGTTGTTCAACTCAGTTGTTCGACTTCAGTTGTTCGACTTCCACTACTACAAAACCCAAAAACTTAAAAAACACAAAAAGACACTTTTTGATGATTGTTATGCAAAAATACTTGTACAACTAGTGTTACTAAACCTATAGAACAAGAAATGGAAAACATTAAGGATATTAGCAAAAAAATTTAAATCAAATTTTGCTCTTTATAAGATTTGCTAAACACAAAATGATATTTTTGCATTGATGTCCTAAGCTTTGTACACCCTATATCATAAAGATACTAATCAATTTACCAATTAAATAATCCTTAGAGTGTACACAATAGCATTGGATTAAAGAAAAACAAAATAAAGGACGATTTATGCTTAAGAAACACACAACCACAAAAACATAAACACAGAAAACAAACACACCACTCCATGGCTCTGATACCAATTGTCGAATACAAGTAATCTTTGATATGAGATGGGAAGGAACTTAGTGAGAGAAAGTGGAAGGAAGGATGTATTCTAGAGAGAGAAAGTAAGAAACATGTAATTCATAAGTGTAATAAGAATACAAAACCAACCAACACCCTCTCCAAGGCATGGGAAGGGTATTCATATGCTAAATGATGTCAGGCCATGGGCCTGTTAAGCTTATCCATGGGCCTTGGGCCATATTAGCTTACATATTATTTACTTGACTAACCTTAATAGGCGTAGAACTTATTTAGAATTGGAAAGTGGTTATATACTTTCTTGTTTCTTCTAATAGGATTGTTCTGAAAAACATCGGACCGAGGACCGACCGAAATGTATTCTCGATCCGGGTCGGTCTGGTGTCGTTTCCGGCTCACGGTCCGGTGCCCTACAGCATAATCATCAGGTTTTTTGGTAATACTTGGAGGCCGACCAGATCCGAGCCGGACCGCGACCGCGATAAAAAATTTCATGACCGCGGACCGGACCATAATAATTCGGTCCGTCCAGTCGGTCCGGGCTCGGTCTGGTTTTTCGGTCCGGTCCGGTCGACAGTCCGAAATGCTCACCCCTAATTCCACCTGGTAAAATTATGCACCCATCAATGAGAGATTGCACTAACCGCAACCGCAGCCTCCAAACCCCGTACCCTAACTCTCATTAATGACCGACGCCATATCTGGTCCACACTCCCAATACCCAAAAATCAAAACAAGATAAATAATCAAATTATAGATTTGAATTGGATAATGGGACCTTTAGAATTCGTTGGTTCCAGAAAATTATAACGTTCCAGCTTCTGCTCGACCATCTTCACACCTAACTCACACATAAATATATTTCAAAATATGTGCTTAACTAAACCAATCATTACTTATTCTTTACAACCTTCTGTAACCGACTTCATCGACAACGACTGCACCGTCTGTCAGTAATTCCAATACCACTTTACAGTACCTGAAAATGTTAAAACATTTTACCTTTTCTTTTTCAACATCAAATCCGTTTACTTTCCGAATAATTACGTATCTAAAAAAACAAATTAAACCAATCAACTATTAAACTTCCCCAAATTCTCGACATAATTCAGAAAAATCCCCAATAAACCAAATCGATCAATAACATACATTTTCAAAACCAAAATACATCACAAGCATCATATGCATATATATTCATAAACTACAATCCATTAATTATTTTCACATTGGTTTAACCTAATTATTTTCATTAGATTAGGTTTTCAAAACAAATTTAAAGCATTAACTTAATTACTCCTATGTCTAATTTCAACAAAATCTTATATTTGCAAACATTATAATCCTAAAGAAAAGCCTAAAATATGACAATATCAAACGTAAGTTTTAAAATAATCTTGAGAATACTTACAAAACGATCTAGTTTAAAAAATTAAGGCACGATGCAAATATGAACGAACAACACAAATTCAAATCAAAAATAAAAATCATACTTACCCCCAACAAGTTGCGACAGCCTAACTACAATAACACCCCCATGTTAGATAGAAAACGCACATTTGTAAGAAGACGTGAGAGTGGAGAAAGGTGTATGTGTGATACATGTCAATCAGTATTATTTGTTTGGTGTTTTGAAGTTCCACTACAGTACTAATGAAATCATAGATCTTAAGAGGATACAATAGATCTGCTCTTGGCCCCCCCCTTGTGTGTGTACTGAAAAGAAAGAAAAGAAAGACACATACAAACATTTGTATTAAAGAGAGGTCGGATAGCAATTAACTATTCTATAAAATCGGTCACATTTAATAAACAGACTGTCGGGCTGCGTTTCTGTCACACCCCGTCAAGGCGGAAACACGAGGCGTACACAAGAATGGATATCATCACAACACAATGGTGTCAACAATAGAGAGAACTAAATGAAGTAAATGTTAAAAAGGGACACAACGTGTCATGACAATACCCAACACAAGATAAAGGAGTCTTGCATTACGATAGCAAAGTCATACCACAAATAAACATACTCCAAAAGTCTAAACAATCAAATAACAACCAAGTATCAAACAAGTCAAATGACATATTTATAAAATCCTAGAAATGACTCCACATGCAAGCATATGTGTCTCAATCTGTAGGCCACTCTTCCTATCTTCAACATCTTAAGATTGTGCCTGAAAATGATGCTTAAAAACGTCACACCAAGGGTTGGTAATCCATAGGTTAACATGAAAAATCGTAGCTTATAAACAATTACGTGATAATGCAAACCATGGCAGAGACAATTACATCACTATTCATACAACTAGCATGCAAAGTGTCCCCAAACTAGTATGTGAACGGAACTGTCCGTTCGATCCAACAAATATCAACAAATGGGTAGGAATGTTACCCCCGATCTATTAAAACTGTCACTTCACATGGGTAAGAACGTTATCCTTTATCCCGATATCACAACAAATGGGTAGGAACGTTACCCCCGATCCCAATACACATAAGCATTTAGCACTAAAATACAGATAGCCAAGTATGGTCCATAGCTATTTCTAAAAAAGACACATAATCACGTAATTAAAATATTTCAAATCCCATTTAACATCATTTTCATCCCAATTTAAAAGCTATGTATAAAGAGGGACTATGAAACTCAACATATGCCTTAAGCAACCTTTCCAAATCCGTGCACAAAACTAAACAACAAAACAATGGCAGTTTATCACCTAGCCAAGCCAAAACTTATGCCCATGAACAATCACTATGATGGATTCTTAAGGGTTTTTGATTAACCAACATGGGTTTCCCCGACACCATGCCCAACCTAACCTCCTCAGTAACACGTGACATATGTTTACTACAATTATCAAAAATACAAATTTTAGTGGTCTTGACTAACGTTAGAAAAACCTTACTTGATTACCTTTATAAATATACCAATAAATTATCTGATGTTCCCTTTATGTGATCTCTTAACTACCATGTGATTCTCAAAAGCCAGTTTTCATGCACAAGTAAGGAACCTAAGTAAAACAATCTTTAAAAAGTCCCAATTCGGACCTACACGCGCACTAAAAAGTTTGGACTTATTAACCATACTTAGACTACTATTCAGAGGCTAATTTTCATGTGGGACTTAATAGAATCATATATAACGTTGACCTTCTGTTTTTGGCTAACACCATAATTTGAATTTTAAGTTAGGTTTTAACCTTCCCAAACATGACCTAACTCTGACTAGTATTTACTGGTTTGACAACTTTTCTTGCAAAAATTATTTGAATGACTTCCCGACCTTAAAAACCTTCGAGGCCGGATTTTCTGGAAAGTAGACTCTTTTGGCTTATTCATAGGCTCAAGAAACATACCAATACATTTTTATCATCAAGATAGCAATCGTTGTAACATGACCCAAAATTCTGCTCACCTTAAATCAAGTTTTAACGCAAATCTAAACTAACCAACTTGCCATGAACATGACCCTAATTCAATCCCTAATCACTCTACATCATTAAACATCGAACAATACTTCGTATTTATGAAACCCTATGATCCATCATTGGTTTGTGTTTACATGATTAAACGAATAAACAATGAATGAGCTCATTACACTAGCGTCTTATTGCTCCTAACCCGTCTAGCGCAAACTACTTAAATCAATTTTTGTTTATTCCTTGTTTCTTGGTGTAAAGTCACGACACACACACAAAGGGGTGGGGAGAAAGGAGGAAACTAATAGGCTAGGGTTTTTTAGATAAAGTTTAGATTATAAAAACTAATCTAACGAAAACACTTTTTCTTTCCATTCCAAAACGATCGCCTAACCCCAAATATATGTGTGTGTGGGTGTGTGTGTTGTGTGGTGTGGGGTGGTGGGGGTGTGTATAGTATATATAGATATAATATAGATTAATATATTAAGAATATATATTATATTATTTATTTAATTCACATTATTGCCCACCATTACTTTAAGTTTTTATAAAAATCCTAAGCTAATTTTGGATAAACTTTTTTTTGACCCTGAAACCCACCAACTATACTTTTCTAAAAATAACTTATTATTTCACATTGACTTTCTAATTTATGAAAAGTTGAACTGCAAACTTCCATAAATTTCTCTCCACATGCTTCTTTCCAATAACTTTACACGTCTTATAAACACTTAACTCTAAAAACCAAGAATAGACGTAGCAGATGCATGCCCAACAAGTCTTTCATTTCCATTAATCACCACACGTGAACAAATGAATACTTAACTCCAAACTCATATCACACAAAAAAAAGATAGATCATTTACCTCTAAAATGACATCATGCTCATAATGTAAAACCACTTCAACATAAAATATAGAACACATAGCACGCAAGAAACATACCTCAAATGGACACTTACCATGGCTAAAGAATAAACTAACCTGCTTCAAATCACGGTTTTCACAGTATCCCCTCCTTATGGTCATAATCTCGTCCCATTTTTAACAAGTTGGTTCAACCGCATGATCAACAAGATAAGCTAAGGGATAACTTAGAACTTATAATAGTCTTCGCGTTCCTAAATTGAACCGGGACCACGCTTTGAATTCAAAGACTTTCCACAAGTGGTAATTCCCACTGTGTTTTTAACTCGTAATTTCTCGATTCCATAATCGTCTGACAAGTTTTCTCCTCAACAAAACGAAGAGGTTTGTCAACCGTAATCTCATCCAAGTGGCACATACAGGCTAGCTCCCCCCCCCTCCCCCGCGACGCCAAACACTTCTTTAGTTTGACCAATAAAAGGTCATCACGCTATCAACCCCTCAAGGTAACCTCAACCTATTCTCCTACAAGTCCTATCCCCTTTAAGATCTCAAACGGTCCTTACTATATCCAGTTGGCTAACTTACGCCTTCTTTCCAAAACGCACGTACGCCCTTCCTACTCTGCCCATAGAATAGGCATTAGTTTCCTACCATATAAAGCTTCAAACGGAGCACATCGAATGCTCAATTTATAACTACCACCAAAATCGATAACATATGCCCTCATTATATCCTCCAAAGTCTGAATCATACGTTTACTTTTTCCATCCACTTGAGGATGCTAAGCATTATTCAAATCCATTCGCGTCTCTAACACTTTCTGCAGCGTCTGCCAAAACCACGAGGTAAAATCAGCTATCTCAATACGAGTTGATTCATGCACCAAATTCCATTCCTTGCTATTATCCTTATAATACCAATCCTTGCCACTTCACATCTTGACATCTTCTTTGTATACTAAAAATAGACTAACTTGGTCAGTCTATCGACCATCACCCAAATCATATCATACTTACTACTTTGACCTTGGGAATTTAGTGATAAAATCCATGGTGATTCTATCTCATTTTCACTCAAGTATCTCAGGCTGTTGTAGCAGGCCAAAAGTCTTACATTGCAGCCTTCACCTCTTAAGCAAATCCGACAATTGCTAACATAGGTAATTATATCCTTACCTACACAGTCTCCCAATCCATGTCTCCCAAGTGTTATAGTACGTCTCTTTGTTAATCCGCTCCCGGATGTACCAAGTTCCTTGATGCATAGGCCTCATCCATTACACTTCATACCAATAGAACCTAAATTCGATCCATAAAGTATAAACTCTCGTCTCCTTTTCTTTCCATCTGTAGATCTAAACCATGTAGCCTTTCTGCGAGTACGTTCTCTTGCTTGAACGCCTCACTTTGGGCTGCCAGTATCATTCCTCTTATTCTTCTTGATTCACTCTCTCATTTCCGACTCAACGCATCACCCACACATTTGCTTACAAATATCACGCAAATCATTCTTTCAAAGTTGAAAAGGCATCTTCTGTTCTATGCTCCACACATACTTCTGATTCCTCTAGTTAGGGAAGTAAGGGTTCTACATCTTTAAAAAATCGCGATGAACATCGGTATTAACCTGACAAGTCCTAAGAATATATTTCATCCAATTCCCTCACTGCCTCAATCTTACTCGGGTCCTACGTGAATACGTTATGGTTACCAAGGACCAAGAACTATGAACTTCTTCCAACCAAAACTCAACCTTACAAAACTTAGCATATAAGCTTTTCCCTTCCTTATGACTGCCAACACTAACTTCACATGAACTTCCATGTTCCTCCGTCGATCTGAGTAGGTCAGAATGTCGTCAATGAATACTATGCCAAACCTACCCTAAGTACGGTTAGCAACCCCGTTAATTTAAGTATATGAATACCGTTGGTGCATTACCTAAAAGGCATAACCGTAGACTCAAATTTCTGTATCTCGTTCGAACTGCTGTCTTTGGAATGGCGATCCCTCATGCACTCGGCTATGGTAACCTGACCTAAAATCTAACTTTAAGAAAGGCCACGCTCCTCTTAATTGATCAAACATGTCATCAATCCTAGGGAGTAGATAACGGTTTTTAACAGTTTAATTTGTTCAACTCCCTATGATCAATACACATGCGAAAAGAACCATCCTTCTTCTTCATGAACAACACCGGTGCTCCCTACGGAAAATGAATAGGTCATATGAAACCCTTGTCTTTTAACTCTTGAAGTTGTTCAGACAACTCTTGCATTTCTTAGGGTGCTAGACGATATGGAGACTTCGCAGCTAGCGCCGCCCAGTAACCAAATCTCTGCGAGACCCAACTTTTTGTCGGGTGGTCAACGATAAATCTTCTGAAAACACATCAGGTAAATATAGCGCGCCACGGATAAATGCACTTATCCTTAGTTTCATCTACCTTGGCGTTCATTCTAGGGCTTTGGATGGCCCCAAAGTACGTTCCCCCATAACTCGAAATATCTCTTCACCTCCATCGGTAATTCTAACCCCACTTCTCATATCATACTATCACAAACTTCCTCTGGACAATCTCCAGCCATCCCGTCCCACAAGCACACACAGCTTCCACGACGCAAAGGTATCAACGAACTCTAAGGGTTACGAACAATCGAATAGGATAACAAACGAATATCGAGTCAAAGGCTAGAATGCATATAGGAGATTCCACATATGCAAATAGACGTGGATCAAATGACATAAGAATCCTTTGAAAGAAAGGATACGTATATGCACCGAGTGAAAGCGCAAACGAAAGAAAATCAACAGGCGTACCACGACAAATGAACACATAAAAAAATATCAATACGAAAGACGGAAATTCTTATACCAATTATCGACTTTACTCGAAAGACCAAATTAAATAATGTTTTTATAAAAATCAATTTAAATTAAGAAAGTCACTTTAAGTATAAAAATCATTTTAAATAATAATGAAATTGTCTTAAATGTAATCTTTGAAAAATTCATTCTGGTTGTCATAAAAATCTAGAGATGGTTATCTAATGGTGTATCGTACCTTACCACTATGAATCACTTTAAACCTGCTTTTTATAATAAAATAAAATCTATTTACAAAGATCATTTTATACACAGTTTTCTCCAAACACCAACACAATACTTCCAAAGGGTTTTTATAATTAGACATCAATTATAAAATATGTTACTCAAACAAAGGACACCATAATACCAAAAGGGATCGTAAAACACCGTACAGACTCTAACACAATTCTATTGTTTGAAAACGAAAGAAAATACCAGGAACCATATACTCAAAATAAAATCAAACGAACTCGTACAAGAAAACTCATGCAAGACGTTACGTACCCAAAAGAAAACGTAAGGTCTTATCCAAAATAACGATCAACAGAGCAAACCTAAAAGCATCGATACTAACACGTCGCCAACGGGTTACGAAAACCAAGGGATATACAACCAAGGGAGTAATGATCCACACTAATATGTTAGGAACAATTAGTGCTTAAAAGAAACGTTTGATACTCATACGAGTAATCAATGCAACGAAAGAACTAACGAAACGCGCCTATATCCGAAAGAGTAGATCCGAACAACCAATATACATCAAGACGTTGAATAGGAAAAATCGGGTATCCTTACTAACAAAGTACGATGAAGGGATGCTAAGCTTAGACTTAGGAAATCCGAACAAACAACCAAGCAAACGAGCAACCTCTAATAGCAATACTAGGTATCCGCAAATACAAGATAGAAGGGAAACTTACTATCTATACAACTCAACTTAACATATCCTCCAATTAGGGTAAAAGAAAAATTCTCTATCCATACCACCATCTTTATCATGAATACACATAAAGAAAACATATTACACTACCACCTTACAACCAAACACAAATAAATGCAATCATAGTCACAAGTCTACGTGTGTGATGCCTTTATAATTATGTTGGTCACCATAATTATAAATGCCTCCTTTCATACGTGTACTTACTTCCAAGATTACCCATTTCAATCATAATTCACATATAAGCACATATTCCATATTGCACATCTTAAACCACTCCAACTTAACACATAAAGGATGCTCCATCAAATAACTACTTACTTATATCAAAATAAAATCAAAATGACATAAAAGAACGAAAGTCTCACAACACCTCCAAAATACAAGATATTCGAAAGAATTAATCAATAACAACATGACGAGGTAAAAGACGGAATAAACCTATGCTAGGCCTCGCATGGGTTTGACTTTACCATCGCAAGAGTCACCCGAATCCGCGAGTCCAGCCCTACTACGACTATCCAACAAGCGATTAACTACTCTATCTCCTTTGGTTCTACAAGAGGCTCCTCATACACCTAAGTTCAGTTGGGAAAATGGTTCCCCAATGAAACTTCTTAGACAACGCATACTAAATCGGCTATGGGTAATAAACATAACTAAGATGACAACTTTACATATCATATCAATAATGGTAGGACAAAATAACTAAAATACAACTTAGCAAAATGGAATTTACAAAAAATTATTAGGAAGCCGAGATATCATCTAGGCCGCCACTCCTTGATGTGTGTGTTTATCTGACTGGGGCTTCCATCTTTGACACAAACCAGGATGGCTGATTTTGTTTCCCTTTCACACGTTTACGTTGTGCCGCATCAATCAACCATCATGGTTTATGTCAAAGGCGATAAACACACACATCAAGGAGTGGGGGCCTAGATAATATCTCGGCTTCCCAATAATCTTTTATAAATCCCTTAAATTTCTAATAAAGTGATTTATAATAAATAAATAATAATAATAATATAGCCTTTGACACAAAAGAGTTGTCACACCCCGTCTATGCGGAAACGCGATGCGTAACGAGAATGGATATCATCACAACACAATGGTGTCTACTATAGAGAAATCTAAATGAAGGAGAAAATCAAATGGACACTATGTGCCATGACAATACCCAACACAAGATAAAAGAGTCTTGCATTACTAAAGTAATGTCGTACACGAAACAACATAATCTGAAAAATAACAATCTCCAACAAACAAGTATCAAGCAAAACAAATGTCATAAAAGAAAAGACTAGAAAAGACAACTCCACAAGCAATGCCTAGGTCTCTCTAGCCACTCTTCCTAACAACCTTCTTATCATCACGATACTCACCTGAAAATGATGTTTAAAAACGTCAACATAAAGTTGGTGAGAGTCATAGGTTTAAGACACGAAAATCAAATCCAATTGCAAATTACTGTGATAATAAAGAAAACATTGCAGGACAATAAATGAACTACCATACTAGCCAACATGCAAATCTAATCAATCACACAAATAACCGGCAAACGACTACAAGACATCTCATATCGCACCAAGGTCCCTGTGGTTACCCCCTTAGCCCAGGACACGGATACTCTCAAAGTAACCCTCCTGCCCGTTAGGCCACAGTACCATCCACTAAACAGGGTACAATTCTCAATATCACATCACAAAACATGTAGCACCCAACATATAATAGTCACGTATAGTCTATGCATCTTTGACAACACATTATCATAGTAATCAAAATATTTCCAAACACTTTGCATCATTTCCACCCCAATAAATCATAAGAAAAGAGGGGCTATGAAACTCACCTGGATACTCAAACGCAACTTCCAAATCTCAACACGCAACTATACAAATAAATAAACACGGTTACACGCGACCAAGCTAAAAGCTCTAGTCCATGTAACACACATATGATGGATGTCTAAGGGTTTAGTTAACCATCATGGGTCACCCCGACACCATGCCCAACCTTAACCATCTTATTAACACTTTACACTAGCTACTTACAATTAACTCAGAATTGCAGAATTTTAGTGTCTCTTTACGTACCCAAAACCCTTACTTAATGACCTTCATAAATTATACCAAAAATCACCCATGTTCATTTATGAGTATATTAACTACCTTGTGATTCCCAAGAATTACTTACATGTATAACTACCTCAAATAAAATCAAACTTCAAAACTGTCCTAATTCGGATCTGATTGCACACCAAAATGTATCACTCTAACTACCATACTTAGACATGCTTTCAGAGGCTAATTTTTACAGGATTATCCATAGACATATGGAACTTAACTACTGTAGAAGGGCTAAGCTTAATTCCACTTTTAAGTATAGGTTTTACCCTCACAAACATGACCTAAATCTGCCCCGTATTTACTGATCTGACAACTTTTAGTGTAACCAACATTTGAATGACTTCCCGACCTTAAAAACTTTCGAGGCCAGATTTTCTGGAAAGTAGACTCTTTTGGCTTATTCATAGGCTCAAGAAACATATCAATACACGTTTTTATCATCTAGATATCAGTCGTTGAACACGACCCAAAATTCTGCTCAACCCTAAATCAAGTTTTAACGCAAATCTAACCTAACCAATTGCATGAACATGACCCTAATCAAGCCCTAATCATTCTATCATCATTAAATATCATTAATATTCTGAATTTTATGAAACCCTAGATCCATCATAATTAATTGTTACATGATTTTCTTTTTAAAAAGAATTAAACAAGGACAAGATCAATACCTAGCGTTCTCACTTGCTTTTACGTGATCTAACACTTGAATACTTGGATCAAAATTATGATTTCCTTGTTTCTTGGGGCTGAGTTGACGGCAAGGGGATAAGAGGGAGCCAAAGTGAGACTAAAATCATGATAGGTTTTTTTTTGATAATTAACTTAACAAGTCCTAGATTAACTAAAACACTTTTTCTCTTTTCTTTTGGGCCGGCCATCCCCTTCTCATATATATATTTTTATATTATTTATTTATTTATTTACTTATTTACTTCATTACCTTAAGTTTTATAAAAACCTAAGCTAATTTGATTAAACCTTTTTACTTAAACGCTACTTACTAAACTTTCTAAAGATAACTTTCATTTCACCAAACCGCTTTCTATTTTTAGAAAGTTTGCTACAAACTTCTATATTTCACTCACTTATTTCATTTCTAAAAT
>BQNB010100090.1:0-24783 GCA_026074375.1 Tanacetum coccineum | reverse complement strand
CCATGATCGACCCATATGAATAATTAGCCATAATCACCAGTCGTGCATGGGTTCCATTACAATATAAGCCACTACAACCCATTGCACATGACCCATGACCCATGTTAATTACCAGTTGTCACCAGTCATGGATGTGTCATAACATGACACTCTAAGCGCAACTACAACCCAATGCACATGACCCATGTTAATTACCCATTATCACCAGTCATGGATGTGTCGTAACATGACACTCTAAGCAACTACAACCTAATGTATATGACCCATATAATGTCAAATACTGTATGTGACCAATGGTATCCTAATGCACATGACCCATGATCGACCCATATGAATTAGCCATAATCATTGTTCATGCATGAGTTCCATTATAATATAAGCCACTACAACCATGTTAATTAACCATTGTCACCAGTCATGGATGTGTCGTAACAGGGAGGTCGAACGATACTCACCGATTAATCTCGCTTAGAATGATTACAAGCTACAGGCAGGTTGATCGCCCGACTATCAATTCGCGATTTTTTCAACCTTTGCTACTATTACGTTAAATTTTATGGTAAACAATTAAAAAAACTTTTATTCACAACTATTATCGTGGCTAAAAGTATTTTCCCGATTAATCTCGCCTAGAATGATTACAAAAGATACCGGGAGGTCGACCGCTCGTCTATCGATTCACGATTTTTGCAACCTTTTCTATATTATCGTGGCTAAAGGTATTTTCTCTCTGATATTTTTGTGAAATTATTCGTAAAATTCGTGATAATGTATTCCTCCAAAAAAATTTATGAATCATATTCCCCAGAAACAACTCCTCCTGTCACCTGCCACAACTCCCTCTCATCTCACCACAAATCATGTCACCACTACAGCTCTCATCACGTCACTCTCTCGTCGATCGCTGTCACTCTCCCATCATAGACCCACCACTCCCGTCACCACTAGTAAGTATTATGTTCCTTTTGTACACATCGTTCTAAAAAAACCGTGTTTATGATTCTGTAATTGAAAATGTCTTGATTATGCTGTAATTGAACATTTGTTTTGAGATTTCTTCTTGTAAATTATGTCATATTTCTTGGTAAAATTAGCTAGTTAATTGGTTAAAATATATAAGTAGCCATGTTAAGCCTATTACCACATGAACATGGAACCAGAATTGGGACTAAATGAATTAGGGTTCCTGGATGGGTGATATTTACAAGGGGAATGGGTGGTTGAAAAAGCTATAAATTAGCCTCAACCAACTATCTTAATTGAAAAAATAAATGTCAAGTTACCAGAATCTGTTCTTATATTGTGAGTTTATATTGGTTTTTGTTCACCGGACCTTTAAACTAACGATGGGGTGACCTGCAGGGACACATTTATAAACATGGACAAGTCTTGGATGGAAACTAATAGGGATCAGCAAAATCTTATGTTGATGGAAGTATCAGCGTTTTTTAATGATTTTGCAGTCTACAACTTGCAGAAGACGGGGATCATCGACCACGAGTTAATAAAAAAAACAGTATTTACATTCATGTACGTGTACCAAATGTTTTTAAAACCACAATAGAGCATAAAGTGGTGTAGTCTTTAGTACCTTTTTATTCAGACATGGGATTTATATAAGCTACTCAAAGTGGACTAAACTATCGGAGAATGAGGATGGCCATCAATAAGTGACCCAAAAACCTGTTAATGTAAAAAAGAGTTTGTTGACGACATGATTTTGCTTATATTCCAACAGATGCCAAACAACTGTAGAAGATTGGTTAATGCTACAAAGATAATTTTGGAGTGTGGATTGACCTTGTCAAGTTTCAAGAAACGATTACTAGACGCAGAGAGCCTCTTTACGAAGGATGTCCTGAACATTCAAAAGTTGCCCGCTATAGTGTAAATACTCAACCTTGCCGGGTTAAAATACGGAGTTCTGATAAGTTCTTCACTGATAAGTACTAGGCTTGTAAAAAAGATGTACCTGCTGGTAACGAAATGCTGGAAAAAAACCTTATCTAGACTAAAAAGTATGAGATTGATGGGATCAGGATACAAAAAGATACTAATGTCTGTATTAAAAACTGCCTTCTTTATTGGTAAAGCAATGACAAGGATCTGACTTCTGCGTGCACGAACTTGTAGGACTCAAGTTGGTAAGGTGGATTAAGACAAAGAAAGTGTCAAAAACATTCCAGCAAAGGGAATATGGATACTTTCCAATCATACCAATGACTGCAACGACTATTTAAGATAGAAAGTATTTCAGAGATTTAAAGATGGCACGCGACACGGTGGTATAAACAGATGGTTCGGGTGTTTTTGTCACCCCGAGCCGATATTTACAGGCCAATGGGTACCATAGATGAGAAATTCCCCGAAATTGCTGAAGATTCAAGAAATCTACGGCTAGGAATATCGGCTGATGGGGTTGACGTCAACACGAGAAACAGGCATCACAGTGTATGGCCAGTTTTAACTGTCATATACAACCTTCCTCCATGGTTGTGTATCGAAAAGAAGTTTCTCAAACTTTCGGTTATTACAATTAGTATCGGGATACCGGGAATGATATCCGATGTTTTTTTGAAACCGTTGGTTGATGATCTACATCAACCTTATTCGATGGGACAAAGGGGGGTTGATACGTATGATGCTTCCACAAAAGATAACTTTAATCTACGTGCCGTTGTGTTATGGAAAATAAATGATTACCCTGCACATGGTACATTATGTGGCTGCCCGTACAGTGGATTCAAAGTTTTATAGTATGTGGGAAAGATACAAACTGTGTTAGACTTTCTGCTCATCCAAGCCAAGTTATGTTTGGGCACAGATGATATCTACATTTAACCATCGTTCATAAAGCAAAAGAAGGATATAAATGGACAACGCAAGAATTTATCCATGCTCCATTCAATGAAGACCGCGGGAACAAATATACAAATGAGGTAAAACTTATTAAATAAGTGGGGGGAAAGGAAAATGAACAATACATTTAATGCATCAGAAAAAAATGAAGATACGAGAGGCAGAAGGTGGTAAGATTCAAAAGCCAAAAAAGGAACACAAACAGAAGAAGAGTGGTTTTAGTTCAGCATAAGTAAAGGACAAATACGGTGTCTTATTGTGTTCATTGGAAGAAATTCAAACATTTAGGTAGTATCGAAAACTTAAGTATTGGAGGCTTAATCCTTGTTCCACATTGTATGAATTTTTTGCATGTAGAAAAGATTGTTGTGGAGTATAGTCGGAACTCTGCTACATGTTCTAGGGAACGACGAAGATTGGATTGAGATGCTCGATTGGATCTGGGCTGAGTTGGGGGTTAAAAAACAAAGTTGTTTGCTATGCAAGAAGAGACAAAACAAACCACTACTCCAACAGGTACTCATTATAAGAATGCCTGAAAGAAGATATCTATTTGTTACGTTACACAACATCAAGGTACCAGAAGGCTATTGTTCAAATTTCTCTAGTTTGGTCAACCTAAAGGATAGGAAGCTCATTGGCCTTAAAAATCGCATATGACTATCACATGCTTATGCCAAGAGGTTTTTTGCCATTGTATTACGTTTAATTAATGCACCCACCCTTACGATATGCTATTTTCAGTTTTTCTTTTTCTTTTAAATCGATATGTAGCAAAGAAATCATATTGCAAGAACTAGATAAGATGCAAGCAGAACTGGTAGTGACACTGTGCCTACTCGAGAAGTTCTTTCCTTCGTTATTTTTTGATTTATGGATACATTTGTATGTTGCCCTAAATAGGGATGGTAAAATTATGTGGTCCTTATGCTCGCTCGGTGGATTGTATCCTTCGATGAGATGTTATGAAGGTTTATTAAAGGATACGGTGCGCAAAAATAAATAAACAGACGGGATGCATTGATGAGGAGAAACTATTGCGGAAGAAAAAAATAGAGTTTCTTTTTAGCGATTATCACATTAATCCATGGAAAATTTGGTTATCCCACATCATAAACATCGAAACTTATGAAAATGAGGGATGGGAAAGCACTTTTGTCAAGCCGACAAATCAAGTGAAGTTTCTGGGGATAACTCTTTCAGAAAATAACATTGTATGTAATACAGGATTACATATGAAATTGTATCGTATATCGAGTAAGTATTACTAACACATGTCTATTTCGTTACTTAAAATGTTCTATCAAATATAATAATCAAAGACATTGTTTCAGGCGACACAAGCAAGTTTTGAAAACAGAAAACCCAGGTAAACGAATAGCATTTCTGGAGAATGAGCACAGTAAATCTTTTGCTAAGTGAGTTATAGCGAGAGGTATTTAATCGTTATGTTTTTATAATTGTTTGTTCTTTTTCCTTTAAATTTGAAGCTTATATTTACGTGTAATGAAATTCAGGTGGAGAGAGAGAGTTAAGCCATCGACAAAGAAAGTGTAGTCAGAAAACGGTTGGTGTGTGTTTCATTATGGAACAACACCACCATAGTGAAAATACTAATGCATATACCTTCAAGGGTATTACCTTTCGTACGAAATGTCATGATGGCAAAGTTTACCAGAACAATGGGGTTAGTGTTGAGGCAATAGATCTTCACATATCTAAAGAAGTTGCAACCACAAGACAAGCATTTTATTATGGGGTTTTACAAGAGATATAGGTACATACGATACCGTTTCAGGCAAATTCCTCGTTTCCAATGTGATTGGTTTATCACAATCTGGGGTTGGGTGTGAAACGCGATAAACTTGGGTATACATTGGTCGACCTGAATAATTTAGGCCACAAGGTTGATCCGTTCGTATTAGCCTCACAAGCACTACAAGTGTTTTATGTTTAAAAGACCTGGGTTGTTAATAAAAAATTTTTGTCTTTATTTATGACCACCTTTTTTCCGAGAATGAATTTCAAAGATACATATGGACGAGCAGTCGATGAGGAATTTTAGTACGTCCATTCACATATCGAATGATAACATAATTTCCTCTTGTGATCGACGTAACTTGGCTAATGAATTCACGGAGATAACTATATCGAAAGACTGTGGAGGTGTTGTGATACGAAAATCCAAGTGAACCATGTCATGCTCAAGTTGTCATGCAAATACTCTTGTGAATGATTTCATTTTATCTATTAATTTTTTACATCCTGTTTGGTTTATATGTGTGTACTACTAAACTCATTAAGTACTGCCAGGCATGTTAGTTGTAATGGTTATTAGTGTTAATAATGTTCAGTTTGTGTCTGTGAATAAGTATGAAGGATGTATGGAAGTTTTGCTGGATAATCCTAATTAATGAAAGTTATGATGTTTATTAAAGTTCAGGTGTTGTTTAGTCTTAATAAGTATTGTATGAAAGTTTTGCTGGATAATCTGAATGACAGTTATGATGTTTAGAACTGGTTAAACTAGTTCATACTGCTAGGTTAACCTATACTGCTAAAGGAACTAACAACACCGCTCCTACCCCCCCCCCCCCCCCCCCCCCCCCCAAGAACTGAACTGATACATTAATTAATGATAACACACATTAATTCATTCCACCCACCACCGTCTAACTATCCCTCTACCCCCTTAAACTCTTCCACCCATTCATAACACACATTAATTCATTTCACCCACCAAAATCGTTTCCTACTAGAATCCCTACACTTTTCAATCTCTCTCTTCCCTCTACACCACTCCACCCTCCCTCCGTTGTTGTTGTTCGAGCCAGAGCCTTGAAACAAAGGTGTCTACGCGAGTCCCCAACTGTAGCCCCCCCCCCCCCCCCTGAACGATTTTGTGGGAAATGATTAGTGTGTTCTCGGAAGGGTGGGAAGAGTTTTTTAGGGGTAGATGGATGTTAGCGGTGGTGGGTGGAATGTTTAATGTGTGTTAACATTAAGTTATGTATCAGTTTAGTTCTTAGTTAGCTGTTTTAACTTTACCTTAGGTATTAGTTTAACCTAGCTGTATGAACTAGTTTAACCAGTTCTAAACTTTCATAACCTGTCATTCAGAGTATCAGCATAACTTTCATACAATACTTATTAAGACTAATCAACTCCTGAATCTTTAAATAAACATTCAGATCTTTTCATAATTTGGATTATCAGCAAAACTTCCATACATCCTTCATACTATTCACAGCACAAACTAAAACATTATTATCACTAAACAACCATTACAGATGATCATGCCTGGCAGCACTATAACTATTGTATGGCAGTACATAATAGAGTTCAGCTGTTACTCATATTTAACCAACTGGATGTAAAAAATTAATAGATAAAATGAATCATTTCACAAGAATATTTGCATGACAACTTGAGCATGACATGGTTCACTTGGATTTTCATATCACAACACCTCCACATTCCTTTCGATAGTAGTTATCTCGTGATTCATTAGCCAAGTTACGTCGATCTACAAGAGGAAATATGTTATCATTGCGATAGTGAATGACGGTACTATTTTCCTTCGTCGTCCGTCTTATGTTTTTGTTATTCTTGGGTGGTGTATTAATGATAATAAGGTCAATTTTTTATATTAACGGGTCTTTCACATAAAACACTTGTAGTGCTTGTGAGGCTAATATGATGGATCAACCTTGTGGCCTAAATTATTCAGGGAGACCAATGTATACCCAAGTTTATCGCGTTTCACACCACCAGATTTGTGATTAACCCAATCACATTGGAAAAGAGGAATTTGCCTGAAACGGTAATCTAGTACCTATATCTCTTGTAAAACACCATAATAGTATGCTTGTCTTGTGGTTGCAACTTCTTTAGATATGTGCAGATCGATTGCCTCTACTCTTTAACCCACTGTTGGTAAACTTTGCAATCGGTCATTTCGTACGAAAGGTATACCCATTGAGGTTTATGCATAGTTTTTCACTAATATTGGGGGGTGTGTGGTCCATATGATATCCACCTTACAGTTTCTGATACACTTTCTTTGTCGATGGCTAACTCTCTCTCTCCACCTGAATTTCATTACACGTATATATTAGCTTCAAATTTAAGGAACAAGAAACAAACAATTATAAATAACATACGATTAATTACCTCTTCGCATAACCACTTAGCATAAGATTTACTGTGCTTATTCTCCAGAAATGCTATTCGTTTACTTGGGTTTTCTGTTTTCAAAACTTGCTTGTGTTGCCTGAAATAATGTCTTTGATTATTATATTTGATAGAACATTTTAAGTAACGAAATTAGATTGTGTTAGTTATTCTTACTCGATATACCGATACAATGTTATATTGTATTCTGTATTACATACAATGTTCTTTCTGAAAGCCGTTCACACAGAAACTTCATTGATTTGTCGGCTTGTCAATGGCTTTCCTTCTATTATTATTAAGTTCATGGTTTATGAGGTGGGATACGCAAAAGTTTCATGGTTTTATGATATTCGTAAAAAAACTTATATTGTTTCTTCCGCAATAGTCTCATCAGCATGGCATCCTTGGTTTTATATGTTTCGCACGTTTCCTTTAATAACCTTCATACATCTTTCGAAGAGGGTACATCCACCGAAAGAATTTGGACCAATAATTTTACCTCCCTAGTTAGGTGCACCAGTCAATGTATCATTAATATCAAATAAAATAACGGAGGAAAGACTTCTCGAGTAGGCACAGTGTCACTTACTAGTTCTTGCTCTTGCATCTTATCTCGTTCTCCCCCCCCAGCCCCCCAACTGCTAAAAAGAACCCACACGAACTCTAAGACACCCCCCACAACCCCCGCACACACTCCACCCTGCTTAGCATATAGTATGGGTGGGTGCATGAGTAAAACTATTGCAATGGGCAAAAAACTCTTGCTTTAGCTTGTGATAGTCATGCGATTTAGGCCAATGAGCTTCACTATCTTTAGGTTGACCAAACTAGAGAATTTGAACAATATCTTCTGGTACCTGATGTTGTGTAACGGTTTCATTAATTAAGATATCTTTTCAGCTATTCGTTATATGTGTAACCTGTTGGAGGTAGTGTTGTTTTGTCTTCATCTTGCATAGCAAACAACTCTGGTTTTACCCCCAACTCAGCCAGATCTAATCGAGCATTCAATCCATCTTTCGTCTTTCCCGGAACATGTAGCAGAGTTCCGACTATACTCTCAGCAACATTCTTTTCTACATGCATAAAATCAATACAATGTGGAACAGGATTATGCCTCCAATACTTAAGTTTTCGATACCAAATGTTGAATTTCTTCTAATACACACCGTTTTGTCCATTTACTTGGCTTGAACTACCCTCTTCTTCTGTTGTGTTTCTTTTCTGCTTTTGAATCTTACCACCTCTGCCTCTCGTATCTTCTTGGTTTTCTGATGCATTATTGTTTGTTCATTTTCCTTTTCCCCACTTATTTTCAATATGTTTTACCTCGTTGTATATTTGTTCCCCGGTCATTGGAATTGGAGCCTGGAGAAATTCTTGTTGTCCATTAAATGCCTTCTTTTGCTTTCTGAACGGATGGTTATATGGTAGATATCATCTGTGACCAACATAACTTTGCTTGGATGAGGCAGAAAGTCTAACACAGTTTGTATCTTTCCCACATACTACACAACCTTTGAATCCACTGTACGGGCAGCCACATAATGTACCAAGTGCAGGGTAATCATTTATTGTCCATAACACAACGGCACGTAGATTAAAGTTATCTTTTGTGGAAGCATCATACGTATCAACCCCTGTCTCGAATAAGGTATGTAGATCATCAACCAACGGTTCTAAAAAAACATCGATATCATTTCCCGGGTATCCCGATACATAATACCGAAAGTTTTGATAAACTTTATTTTCATACTAAACAATGGAGGAAGGTTGAATTTAAAGTTAAAATGGCCATACACTGTGATACCTGTTTCTCGTGTTGACGTCAACCCCATCAGCCGATATTCCTAGCCGTAGATTTCTTGTATCTTCAGCAATTTCGAGGAATTACTCATCTATGGTACGCCATGCCTGTAAATCGGCGGTGCGTGTCATTGTCTCACCATCTGTTATCCTCCGTGTCGCGTGCCATCTTAAATCTTCTAAAATACTTTCTATCTTAAATAGTCGTTGCAGTCTTGGTATGATTGGAAAGTACCACATTACCTTTGCTGGAATGTTTTTGTACACTTTCTTTGTCTTATTATCCACCTTCCATCTTGATGTCCTACAAGTTTGACACGCAGTCAGATCCTTGTCATTCTTCCAGTAAAGAAGGCAGTATGTTGATACATACATGTATCTTTTTGTATCCTGATCCCATCAATCTCATAACTTTTTTAGCTAGATAAGTTTTTTCCAGTCATTTGTTACCAGCAGGTAGCATCTTTTTTATCAAGCCTAGTAATTCAGTGAAGAACTTATCAGAAGCTCCGTATTTACCCTTCAAGTTGAGTAGTTTAACTATTTGCGGGCTAACTTGTTCCCCATGAAGTAATGGACATCCTTCGTAAAAGAGGTTCTCTGGTCTTAAATAATAGTTCTTGAAACTCTTGAATAAGGTCATACACATCAAAATTTCTTTTGTTGCATTAACCCATTTTCTACTGTTGTTGGGACTATCTGTTGGAATATAAGCAAAAAAATCCATGTCGTCAACAAACTTCTGTTGTTAGCATTAAACAGGGTTTTGGGGCACTTATTGATGGCTCATCCTCTTCTCCATGTCTAGTCCACTTTGTGTAGCTTATATCAATCCCATGTCTGTATAAATGGTACTGCACTTCCTCCACTTTATGCTCTATGTGGTTTAAACATTTGGTACACGGACATGGAATGTAAATATGTTTTTTTATTAACTCGTAGGTCGATGTTCCCCGTCTTCATGACAAGTTGTGTATGCATATCTGTAAACGCTGCTTCTCCATCCAACTTAAGATTTGCTGATCCTTTTAGTTTCCTTCCAAGACTTTTCCATGTTTTTTATCAATGTGTCCTGCTGTGTCACCCCATCGGTTTTTAAGGGTTTTAATGGTTCGGAGATAATAAAAACCTCTATATAAACTCTACATATAGAACAGAATATGGTATATTGACATTTATTTTTTCAATTAAGATAGTGGGTTTGGCTAATTTTTCGCTTTTTTTAAACCACCAATTCCCCTTGTAAATATCACCCATCTGGAACCCTAATTCATTTAGTCCTAATTCTGGTTCCATGTTCATGTGGTAATAGGCTTAACATGGCTACTTATATATTTTAACCAATTAACTAGCTAATTTTACCAAGAAATATAACATAATTTACAAGAAGAAATCTCAAAACAAATGTTCAATTACTGCATATCATAGACATTGTTCAATTACAAAATCTTTAAACCAAGGTTTTTTAGAACGATGTGTACCAAGGAAGTAATACTTACTAATGGTGACGGGGAGTGGTGGGTCCTATGACGGTGAGAGTGACAGCGATCGATGTGAGGGAGTGACGTGATGAGGATCTGTGGTGGTCGTCAGGATTTGTGGTGAGATGAGAGGGAGTTGTGGCGGGTGACAGGAGGAGTTGTTTCTGGGGGAATATGATTCATGAAATTTTTGGGGGAATACATTATCACAAATTTTATGAAATATTTCACGAAAATATCAGAGGGAAAATACCTTTAGCCACGATAATATAGAAAAGGTTGCAAAAATCGTGAATCGATAGACGGGCGGTCGACCTCCCGGTATCTTTTGTAATCATTCTAGGCGGGATTAATCGGGAAAATACTTTTAGCCACGATAATAGTTATGAATAAAAGTTTTTTTAATTGTTTACCACAAAATTTAACGTAATAGTAGCAAAGGTTGAAAAAATCGCGAATCGATAGTCGGGCGATCGACCTGCCTGTAGCTTGTAATCATTCTAAGCGGGATTAATCGGTGAGTATCAGTCGACCTCCCTGTTATGACACATCCATGACTAGTGACAATGGTTAATTAACATGGTTGTAGTGGCTTATATTATAATGGAACCCATGCATGACCGGTGATTATGGCTAATTCATATGGGTCGATCTGGGTCTCATGTGCATAGGATATCATTGGTAACATTCAGTATTTGGACATAATATGGGTCATATACATGGGTTATAGTTGCTATGAGTTTTTCATGTTATGACACTTCCTTGACTGGTGACAATGGGGTAATTAACATGGGTCATGTGCATTGGGTTGTAGTGGCTTATATGTGTAATGAAACACCATGCTTAACCGTGATTTATGGCTAATTCATATGGGTAATGGGTCATGTGCATTAAGATATCATCGTCACATTCATTTAATGGGTATTTGAACTCATGATGGGTCATATGCATTGGGTTGTAGTTGCGCTTAGAGTGTCATGTTAACGACACATCCATGAATGGGACAATTGGTAATTAACATGGGTCTTGGGTCATGTGCATTGCGGGTTGTAGTGGCTTAGTATTTGTAATGGAAACCATGCAGACGGTGATTATGGCTAATTTTTTATATGGGCGAGCATGGGTCATGTGCATTAGGACATCTCTGTCACATTCATTAATGGGTATTTGACCTTCATATGGTCATATGCATTGGGTTGTAGTTGCGCTTAAATTAGAGTGTCATGTTACGACACATCATGACTGGTGAATAATTGGTTAATTTAATGGGTTATGGGTCATGTGCATTGGGTTGTAGTGGCTTATATTGTAATGGAACCCATGCACGACCGGTGATTATGGCTAATTCATATGGGTCGTCGATCATGGGTCATGTGCATTAGGATATCACTGGTCACATTCATTAATGGGTATTTGACATCATATGGGTCATATGCATGGGGTTGTAGTTGCTTAGAGTGTCATGTTATGACACATCATGACTGGTGACAATTGGTAATTAACATGGATCATGGGTCATGTGCATTGGGTTGTAGTGGCTTATATTGTAATGGAACCCATGCATGACCGGTGATTATGGCTAATTCATATGGGTCATGGGTCATGTGCATTAGGATATAACTGTTCACATTCATTAATGGGTATTTGACATCATATGGGTCATATACATTGGGTTGTAGTTGCTTAGAGTGTCATGTTACGACACATCCATGACTGGTGACAATGGGTAATTAACATATGGGTCATGTGCATTGGGTTGAAGTGGCTTATATTGTAATGGAACCCATGCATGACTGGTGATTATGGCTAATTCATATGGGTCATGGGTCATGTGCATTAGGATATAATTGTTCACATTCATTAATGGGTATTTGACATCATATGGGTCATATACATTGGGTTGTAGTTGCTTAGAGTGTCATGTTACGACACATCCATGACTGGTGACAATGGGTAATTAACATATGGGTCATGTGCATTGGGTTGAAGTGGCTTATATTGTAATGGAACCCATGCATGACCGGTGATTATGGCTAATTCATATGGGTCATGGGTCATGTGCATTAGGATATCACTAGTCACATTCATTAATGGGTATTTGACATCATATGGGTCATATTAGGGGTGTTCACGGGGCGGTTCGGTTCGGTATGTTGGTAACGTATTTCTAAATTTTTAATTTAAATTTAAATTTTTTAAATTTTGTATTAGATAGATGTTTTGGTAGAATCAATTGGTATTATGGACATTATGATGAGTAAACATGTACGTTACCACTTTTTAATATGTTAATTGTCATAAAATTCTATTTTTTAAAATAAATTTAATTGTTAATAAACATTTAGTCACACTTCCTTTTTAATGATAAAGATAAATCTTTATTGTGCGCCAATTTTATATAATCAATGTAAATTATCAAATAATTCAAAAAATTTAACTTTTTAAAAATTTAAAATTTGGAGCCAAATTGTAGCCAAAAATTTTAAAATCAATATGAATATGGACGGTTTATTTTCCTAATTTCAGCAAAAACACTTTTTCATCTCTTTCTAACAAAAATAACGCTACAAAACAGAACAAATAAAATCTCTTTTTACAACACATTAATTACCAATTTTACTATATTTTCTTTTACACCATTCGGTGAAGAATCATGGAAACTGAAGCCATTGATAATCTGCTATTTTGGTTAATTTGATATCGAAAATTGAAAATGGGACAATTGACGATTTAGGATATTCAATCAGAGGAGTATATTGAGGTGTCGCATGAGGATGATGAAAACAACCATTCAAATGTTTATGCTAAGTGGGGCTTAACCAGGTTATGCAGATTCGCAGGGATTTATGGTAAACCCGGTGGAGTAAAGCTTAGTGTAACTTCGATGCATTGAATAGGATTATCAAGAAAACACAGAGCATTGTTTTTCGAGTTTTTTAGGAGACATGGTGCTTGTGAGGCATATAGGTTTGCAGATTTATCCTGAAGAATGTAGGTCAAGAACAAGTAATAAACTATGGGATGAAATGTCACGGTACCACATATTTACTATTTTTGTACCCAAGTACTTCATAAGTTTATCTATGAATTTACATTATGTCAACTATTTAATTCACAACATTGTGTATCTTTGCAGCGATACTTTTTAATGTTGACTTGACGATCAGAAAGCTGGTAATGAATCGTCTTGGTCAACTTCTAAGGAATTTTAGAAGGAAACTGAGACAAACATACATATTGCCCAACCAAGATACACCTTCAAAGCTAAATGAAGTCCCGGCGAAGTATACTGCAATTTTAAAAGCCGAAGATTGGGTCAATTTTGTAAACTACACGGCCACCGAGGAATACAAGGTTTTAATTAGTCATTTTTATTTAAGTCCATATATCTTTCATAACTTTGTGTTTCCATATATATTAGTTTTATACTAGCAGCATTACTACATCTAAACGCCTTATGATTTTGTGTTGCAAGGTGAAATCTGCTAAAGCTAAAATGGCGCGTTCCAAGTGTGTTTTTCCGCATACAATGGGACGAGGTGGATACGCACATGTGAAAGAGAAAATGGTAAGATTACACATTTGCACATTTTCATTTCATAGCATCATTCGTTTATATCGGTTTAACTTACATGTGTATGTATTTGATGTTTATAAGATTGAAAAAAAAAGAAATTGAACAAGATGAAGAACCCACCCGTGGTACCCTGTGGTTGAAAGGAAGGGTAAACAAAGACGGAGAATATCAAGATGATGAGATTAGATCAGTGGGAGATAAACTTGTAAGTTTGACTGCAATTTTTTTATTATGTTCATTTTCGTATAATAACCTATTTCCCATATTGTGTAGAAAGAAAACTAAAGGACAAGGGATCAAAGAAGGAACCTTTCAGGTAGATCAAGGCACTGATGCCATGACACTTGTATTAGGTAAGGGAAAAGGGAGGTATGCAAGAGGAGTGGGAAGTGGAGTGACATACAAGAGGTATTTGATCTTCCACGAAGCAAACAAGCAAGCTGATGAAAAAGAATTTTGTTACTAGAAAGTCAACTTGATGCTGCGAGACGTGAACGTGAAGAGAAAGAACTATTAATCAAGAGTATGTCCAGCAAGATGTCACAGACAGAGGGAATGGTGACTAAACTAAAAAATCAGTTGGCTGCACAAGGGGGGCAGTTGCAGTCAACGCCAACTCAATTGACACCACTAGATGTAAGACATTTTTTATGTTGTTAACAATTTCATTTTCTAATTAACTTAATTAACGCTCACAGCACTGATCCTATAGATAGCAGGTACATCTGACCTAATACCCTAGGACCTCCTTTTATACACCAAGGAGACCTAATGGGCTTACAATAAGTTTCCATCCAATTCTAATCTTTTCCTAATATAATTCATGCATATCTAAGAAGCAGTAATAACACAACAGTACTAGCTTATATCTAATAGTCTTAACTCAGAGCAACATTAATATACTAACATTTGCAACTAACACTAGCAGTACTAACATTTGTACTAGCAGCACTAATGACTTGGTATATTTTCTTCAGTCTTCAACCAGCAGTCTTAACCATAACCAGCAGCAGTATCATCAGCAGTACTAAGAATCCTTTTAATCCCAACACATTTCTTAATTTATATTGCAGGTGTCTCCGGTGGAAATTCATCCAATAAATAGCAGTGCTGATGAGGAGGGCGGAACAACTGTTGTTGGATGTGATCAGAATGATGCGAGCATTCGGAAGGAAATGCAAAAAAGGGTAAGTAATTAATAAAACACCCCCCTGTGATTTTTGAATTCTACATACATGTCTTATATATTTACCGTGTTTTATATGCATACAGGAAACTGTTAAATCTGTGGGAGCTAAGAAAACGACTAGATCAATCCGAAAGGATTCTTCAAGTCAAGATTCCTAATCCAAAGAAAATGTGTCGGTACTACCACAAGTATGTATTTCAACATGTTCATATATTCTTTTGTTTAATTAATTTCTGATACATACATGCAACAAATCATTTTTTTAGGCAATAAAGTGCAGACTGTGGCACTTAAAGAAAACAACTATTATTGCTGAGGGTACCGTATACAAGAGTGATGGGAAAATAATGCTTCATAACAAAGCACTCCCAAAGGATTGCTACAAAGTGTCAATTGATAAATCTCTAGTGGATGCAGCATTTATACCGGATGTAGGAAGTAACGGTTGCACAACAGTTTTGGATGCAGTAGGTGGTTTTGTTGCATGGCCAAAGAATCAAGTTGTTTTGGATCCAAAGGTACATACATGTGTTCTATGAACCTACATATATATAATTCTTCATATTTAATTTAGTGTTTGATACACGCGGCTTTTGTTTCCTGCAGGCAACACCACCAAGCACCATACAAATGATCACTGGTGAGAAAAAAACTGCACCTAAAGTATAAACGAAGCGCAAAAGTGTTTACGTCTCTAGTGATGCCATGCAAAAGGAAGCTAATAAGAAGAGGAGTCAGAAGGCCTTAGTTTATTGAGAAGTTTAGTATATACGACATTACAATTTTATATTGGTTCAGTTATATACATTCCAGTTTTATTGTATTTGAATTTATTTTGATATATATATTTGATTTTGTTTTGATATATATTGATTTCTTAAATGTGACTAAAAGATGCATATGGTCACACTTGTTAACACTTTTTGGTCATTGTTTGCTTAATTCTTTGTGTGACTAAATATTACAAAAGGCCACACAAACATAAAATTCATGTGGCCATTGGATGATTAATAGTCACACAAAATACACATTTCTTCAATTTAAACACCATATGGTCACACTTATTAACAGTTTTGGTCACTTTATGCCTAGTTGTATGTGACTAAATACCCAAAAGAAACATGCTTTGTGTGGCTAAATATTACAAAAGGTCACGCAAACATAAAATTCATGTGGCCATTGGATGAACAATAGTCACACAAAATACACATTTCTTCACTTTAAACATCATATGGTCACACATATTAACACTTTTGGCCACTCTATGTTTAATTGTATGCGACTAAATATACAAAAAAACATGATTTATTGGTTGTACATTGTTTACGGTCACTAAATTGTACCTATTTAGTCACACAAAAAATGTAGATACGGACACTAAAGCTTTCTTATGTGTGACTAACTCGAATGCGTGACCGTAGGTGACCTACGGCCGCACGGCCTTTTGTCACACATGAAACTTTTTGCGTGTGTGACTATATATATATATAGTCACACATTTTTGGTGTGACCAATACCACTTTTTGTACTAGTGAAACCACCATTTTCCGTCGATACCTTTGGCAACAAGGGGGCGATGATTCAGAAACTTTAGGTCCGGTGACACTATTAGCATGTTATGTTTATTAAGGCCCATGGCCATTATGTCTAGCTTGCCCTAAGGCCTATTATGCTTATATTTATATTACGTTCTGTGGTTTAATGAAAGTCATGGGAAATAAACCAATTAATATGGTATCACAGCCTTCTACACCGATCCTCTTTAAACCCTATTTTTTTCTTTCAGTCGCCTGATTCTTGTTTGCCATTCCTTGTCATAGCCTCATGACAGGAGCTACGCCTCCACCTATGCAACCCAAACAACCCATCAATAAAGCCTATTCGATTGCAAGTATCAAGGCGTGTATCCCCACACCCATTGATCTTGACAAACTAAATTACAACGCATGGAGTGCCTTGTTTAAATGATTTTTCCGCACCTATGAAGTCTAGCATCATCTTGATGCTCCTGCCACCATCGAGACCTCCAACTCCACCATTGATCCTCTACATGAATCTAACGTATCATTAGTCGTCATGTGGATGTATTCGACCATCTCTCCTAAACTCGTGGAGATGGTTGTTGATGATGACACCTCTGCTCATGGCATTTGGAAGCGACTCAAGGACCTTTTTCACAACAATAAAGATGCTCAGGTAACACAACTTGACAATGAAATTCGCAATATGGCCATCGATAGTTTATCCGTCATTGACTTCTTCCAAGAGATAGAATCTAAAGCAGATCGCCTTGCAAACCTTGATTCGCCGGTGAAGGACACTAGTCTTGTGACCTATGCCGTTAATGTAATTCGAAGCAAGTATCCAGATGCAGCTCATGTCATTCGACTTCAGGAAAAATCCCCTACCTTTGATGAACTATGGTCAATGATGCTATTGGAAAAAAGTGACATATCGCATAAATCGGTTAGTTCAACACTTCTTCATAATACACCATCCTCACCTACGGTACTTGTTTCTTCTACTACACCTATTGATAAGGAAAACACAATGAGCACGTCGGGCTTTGATGTGTGTCGCAACTTTCAACATGGCTCTTGCTCATATGGAGCCCACTGTAAGTTCGTTCATGGCGCCAACGATTGTTAAACCACGATCTAGCCATCTGGGATACAATAACAATGATTAACAAACATGCAGCGGAATAATTAAGAACACAATCATTATTATGAACAAGGTTTTCTTATTCATAAGACTACTAATGAACTAATAAGCACATAGATGATTCATGACTCATCTATGGCTAACTACAACTATTACATGACACACACTTTGCTATTAGACTCTCATTGAGAAGTCTGTGTTTTCTGGATACTATTCTAAACCATACGCCTCCCTTTATATAATAGGGATACAGGAAAACCCTAGCTTACATATTAAGCTAAACTAATATTTATCTTTAAGTCCTTGTTGTTTCTTTTGTCTTCAATGTTGCATATAATGTTTTGTAATCATCAAATTATAATTCCCAACAATCTTCCCCTATTTGAGATTACAAAACAATCTTCATGTATGAAACAACCTTCAAAGCTTCCCCTTGAATTAAGATCTTCCTGTAAGTCACCACTCATAATAAGTTGCAAATCATGAAGCTTCTTCCCCTTTTTGTAATCATCCAATAGGGGTCTTCGTGTAGATAAGCAACTAATAAGCACTTCCCCTTAAGTGATAACCATCTCTTTGAACCACGAACTTAGTAGGCTCCAAGCAGTAAATTATTAATGAAGAAAAATGAGTATTACCCATAAGTTGAAGAAGTAGAATCTCCCAAGCTTGTGTATTATGTCTTGCACTATCCACGTGACGTTGAACTTATACAAATGCTGGTAATCATTTGATAATTATAAGTAGACCACAACCTCTTGACAAAAATCCTCATCTTCTATGAGACACATACTAAGTGATAGCAAATGTACGTAGTAAGCACCATAAGATAGATCGTACACCTTTGCTAGATTCGTCAAGTCTTCGTCAACACCATTTAAGCACAAACAAGTTACCTCAAAATGTTGTTAGCCATTTGAGATATAATAAGACACGCACCTGTGAAAATCAACTACAACATCATATAAGTAATAACCAATCTTCATCAAAATAATCACTGTTCATGAGCCAAATGCGTCCGTGTTGGCTTCAAATAGTAATTATTAATGAGAAACATCTAAGTGCAATAACATCATCTTCTCTCATGTGACTGCTGCCTCATCCGGCGATCTGCTTGTAGTCCTTATTTGTACCGTTGCCTCATCCGGCGATCTACGAACAAAAAGGGTACCCTTGTCACATAATTGATTAAAAAGTCATTGCATCAAATGTCTTCACAATATTTTCCTCAACAAGCCATCATCGTTCAAGATCTTCTATCATCCTAGAACCAAAAATCTTCTTTGTCCGATGTCGGTCGATACTAGCAGTATTAATTATTTATCGGACAACACAAGCAGTTGTAAATATTTCTCGGACAAATCAAGCAAATCAAGCAGTACTATCATACTTGAACAACATTAAAAATCTCGAACAGTATCAAAATCATCATCACGCAAGTATCATAATAGCATTAACCCACGTAAGCCCATATATACTCGAACAATACTTCCATATGTAATTTCATGTATACCAGGCTGGCCCAATTACAAGAAACTGACCTCAATCGTTCCCAAGCTAGGCCCAATATTTATGATATGAACCAATGGCATAATCTGTTAAATAACCCTTATACTCGGTTTAATAAAAAAACGCCATAATAATTATGACATGATTCGTTGGCCTGCTTCAAAAAAATACGCCATGTGCTGGGTTCGAACGTCAGACCATGAGGAAGAACACATAACATCACACGTATAACCAACTGCGCTAAGACGCATTTGTGTTAATCTTCTCATTGTTTAATACTTGTTCCCTCTTACCATGGGTAGCAACAAAATATCTGTCACAAAATTGTTGCAGAAGTGTTGCTAATTCAAAGTCTCCTTCCTCCCAATCATATTAGTGACACAAATTCTGTCACTGATGTGTTACTAAAACTGTCACTATTCCACCAGTATTAATAATGTAGGCAGTATTAACTAGCAAAGTGAGCAGTACTAATGCATAATAAAAATCAACGAGCACCAAACATCACGAAACCAACATGTCACAGATCCCCTTTCATATCACAAATTCCAATACCAAAGCACATCATATTATGCATGACCCACTTATATTAAAAGCCTCGATACATCAGATGTTGCAATATCTTGATGTCGTGTGTTATGCATTTTTACTAGGGTTCATCATCAATCAAACGATGGACTCACCAAAGCTAGTAAAAACAAATATAATCACCATACAAGACTTGAAAATAATACCTTTTCTGCAGCCAATTCGTCATAGCATAACTTTTTATCAAAAGCTCATCTTGACAATCGCTCCGGTCAGATTATAGATATATGTGTGTAGAACCTCCATATAAAATTTCGTGACGATCCAACGGTTAACGAATGAGTTATGACCGTTTTCGCATGGCTGCCCAGAAAAATACGAACTGAAAAACCATATACGAATTTTAAGTTTCTTCTTTATTCTTCGACTATAAAACCTTGAATCCTAGATATCAAGAGCAACTCGTTCTGATACCAGTTGTTAAACCACGATCTAGCCATCTAGGATACAATAACAACGATTAACAAACATGCAGCGGAATAATTAAGAACACAATCATTATTATGAACAAGGTTTTCTTATTCATAAGACTACTAATGAACTAATAAGCACATAGATGATTCATGACTCATCTATGGCTAACTACAACTATTACATGACACACACTTTTCTATTAGACTCTCATTGAGAAGTCTGTGTTTTCTGGATACTATTCTAAACCATACGCCTCCCTTTATATAATAGGGATACAGGAAAACCCTAGCTTACATATTAAGCTAAACTAATATTTATCTTTAAGTCCTTGTTGTTTCTTTTGTCTTCAAGGTTGCATATAATGTTTTGTAATCATCAAATTATGTTCCTACTGGTAGAGTAAAAGTTCCTGCTGGTAGGTACGTAGTTCCTACTGGTAAGGATAATGTTATAGTTAGTGCTGGCAGATCAAAAGTTATTTTTTCTGGTAGAATAATATTAGTCCTGGTAGTATTATGCTTACTCCGAGTTAATAGTATAGTTAGTTAGTGATAAGGATATGCATGAGATATCCTAGGAAGTGATAATACTTATCTCTTTAGCGAGTCTTAGGTAACAGGTTGTTAGGGTTTCATGAGTATTTAAGAAACCTACGGTCATAGATGAAGGAGAGACGATCGAAATATACTTTTATCGTTAATAGAAAAGATCCATAGAGGATCATTGTTTGAGTAATTCTTCTTCTTTAACTATGTTGTTTATATTCCGCGTAAACAATAGTTTAATTTGTTAGAGTCTCTCTTAGAGTTGCTTGTGATTACATAAGTACTCTACAACCTTAACAGGCTTGAAGATCTATCTAGGGCTGGACCTACAAGTGGTATCAGAGCCTGGTTAGAGAGCCTCTGTTAAAGAAAGTTTACTATTCTCACTCATAAAACTTCACAATGACTTCACCAATTCCTTCACCAACATTCTCTATGCCATCACCATCACAAACATTCTCTTTCCCATCAACATCTGAACCTGTGTTCTCTGTGTCAACCTCTGAACCAGCATTTGAATCTCCAAACTCTCAAACCTCACAAAACACACAGTCTCAGCAGCAATTCCAACAATATCACACAACCACTGTCTCAAACAATAATGCAAAATTTCCTTACTTAAAGAAGGATGAATATGAGACGTGGGCCATGAAGATGGAGTACTGGATAATGAACAGTGATCACAACTTGTGGAACATTGTTCTAAATGGAAACAGCAGGAAAAAGACAGGAAGAGATCCAAAAGGAAATATTATGATACTTCCTCCTGTTTCTGTTGAGGAACACATTGCTGTTCAAAGAGAGACAAAAGCAAGAACAATATTGCTTCAGTCTCTTCCTGAGGATCACATGGCTGATTTTCATCATCTAGATGATGCAAGGGACATCTGGTTGGCTGTCAAAGCCAGGTTTGGAGGTAATGATGAGTCCAAGAAAATGCGGAAATCTATGCTGAAGCAGGAGTTTTCGGAATTTAGGGTATCTGAATCAGAGGGTCTGCATAAGGGCTATGACAGGTTTCAAAAGATATTGAGTCAACTTAATCAGATGCAAGCTAAGCCAGACAATGAAGATTGTAACATGAAGTTTCTCAGAGCACTTCCACCTTCTTGGTCACAGGTGGCCATCACTCTTAAAACAAAGGGTGGTCTTGATTATCTAAGCTTTGATGATCTGTACAACAAGCTTAGGACCCTTGAAATTGATGTGAAGGGTGGCTCAAGTTATGATTCAAGAGGTACTTCTGCTCCTACCCATTCAGCCTTTATTAGTGCTGCTAGCACTAATTCAAAGATGTCATATGCTGATTCACAAAATCAATCACCTTCAATCACTTTTACCACTGCTTCATCAAGTGCTGATACTTCTAGCAATGTGATTGAAAGTGTTCTCCATTCCTTTGTTGCTGAAAGTGATCCACAACAGCAGATCACTTATGAGGATTTTGATCAGATTGGAAAATTGGATTTGGAGGAATTAGACATCAAATGGCAAATGGCAATGCTTTCTGTTAGAATTAACAGATTTGAAAAGAAAGCTGGAAGAAAGATGAAGTTTAATAACAGGGATGCTGCTAGGTTTGACAAGAAGAAGGTCAAATGCTATAAGTGTTCAGAGTTGGGTCACTTTGCTAGGGAATGTACAGGGAAGCAGTTGGATTCTAAAGCAAGGTACTCTGCATTCAAACTTAAGGAGCTGGATAAGTCTGAAGAACCCAAGGCCTTGTTGTCTGTTGATTCAATGTTAAACTGGTCAGACCATGAAGGTGAAGATGAGGAAAAAGGTACTGCACAAGTATATGGGATGATTGTTGGAGATGATGATGATGCTGTTGGTGATGCTTCTGGTGATGTTTCTGATACTATGCTGCTGAAATTTGCTTCTATTGGTTTAATTCTTTCTCATAACATACTTGCCCTTGTTGGTAAGAACATAAAATATGGCAGAACATTAAAAAGGATTTTATTAATTTAGAAGTCAATATAAAGATTGTTATATCCAGGTTCAAGCATATAAAAATACATTACAAACCTTAGAACAACAGAAGGCATGGTACCAAAGCAATCAGCTAGCATAGAAGAAAAATTAGAAATATTAACTGCTGATATAGAAGACTCAACAACATTTAAAATAACTGAAAAACTGAATGATCAGGTTAAACTTGAAAAACTAAATGATCAGGTTAAACTTGAGGAGTCTAAGGCAAGGTTTGACAAATGGAAGGAGTCTTCCAAAAACCTGGACAAACTGATCAATAGCTCCATGTCCTCTAGATCAAAATTTGGTTTAGGATTTGGAGAAACTTTTGGATCAGATGAGGTGTTTGATCCTCTGCCCTAGGTATCTTGACATACAACCTAGGATGTAGAAGGGAAAACCCTCTCTATACAGTTTATCAAAGTTGTTGGAATGCATGTTGTTCCTTCACCTAACAGGAACATTCATGCCTCCTTCCAACAAGCCTGACCTTGATGATACACAGGTTACCTATGGTTCAAAGTCCAATAATTATTTTGAAACTAACTCTGTATCTAATGACTTTGTCTTAAGTGATAACAGTGATAAGTCCTCAGACTCATAGGACCAATTTGCTTTGCATCCTGTGTTTCAAGTGCAAGTCTCAGCTCCAAGACTAATAACACTTAGCCCTCTTGCCTCTTAGTTTAGTTGATTTCAAACATGTCCAAAGACTGCTGACCAAAAACCAAGTTCCACCATTGATGATCCTAGTTTTTCTTTTAAGGAGAATGTAAAAACTCCTAGGAATATATGTAATAAGAGTGGAATAAACAATAGGAGTCATTGTAAAAACAATTCTTTTGGTTCTAAGACATGCTTTGTTTGTGGTAGTAAATTTCATTTGATTAAAGATTGTGATTTTTATGAGCAATAGTTTAGATTGTATAATAAACCTATGTGGCATAATGTAGCAAATATTTCCTCATTTGTTCCTAGATCAGCATATGTTCTGCTGTATAGGAATCACCAGCATTTTTGGTTTTCTGCTGGTAGAGCAGTTCCTGCTGTAAGTAAGGAATAGACCAGCATCAGTTTCTGCTGTAGGACCATTTTCTGCTGGTTGGAGAAATCATGCTGCTAGACCTATGACCAGACCAACAAGCCAGTATTTTCAACATTCTAGAAGACCTCGCTGTTATAACCAACTGTACATGGATAAGGGAAGATGGGGAACTGCTGTTAAGACCTCAGCAGGTTGTTCTTGGAAAATTAAAAGGCCATATATGCAGTGGGGATCTAAGAACAATGGTGGATCTCATCAATCTACATGGTTTAACTCTTAAATGATCCACAAGGCAGGTCCAAGTCAGTAATGACTTGGGTCTCCCATGTATTCTAATGTTGTTGTTGTATTGTTTAATTTGTAGGACAATCCTCATAAGAATAAAGATTTAGGAATTGTAGATAGTGGTTGTTCAAGAAGCATGACAGGTAATAAGGAGATGCAAATGAGAAAAATCTTATTCAGGTGCTTAAGATTCATACAGATGAAAATGTGGCTGATTTATTGACCAAAGCCTTTGATGGAACAAGATTCAATTATTTGGTGGTCCACATTGGGACGCTCAATCCCTAAGTGCTAGGCTTAAGGGGAGGATTTGAGTCCAAGGGGAGGACTGTTGTTGTAAAATTTTCTAAATAATTGGTTTTTCGTTTGTTTTACCGCTTAGTTTTTATTGTTACAATATTTTTCTTCTGGTAGTTTTCTTTTTTTTCTACTGATAGTTTTAGTTATTACCCCTGGTATGTAGTTAGTTAATTCTGATAGTTAATTTTTCCTTTTCATTGTATGAGTTGAGATCCTCAAAAAACAAGGGCAAAAAAAAAACAAATGGGTTAATCCTAACCACTCATTTTTTCATCAACCACTTTTCCACCTTTTTCTTAAAACTCAAATATCTAGCAAACGATAAATCGTTAAACGAAAAAAAATACACCATCGCGACGAGTATTTTT